>CM070877.1:99271059-99464410 GCA_036365515.1 Torymus aiolomorphi | reverse complement strand
CGCAGAGTGGAGAGTCTTCATATAGAGCGAGGGTCGAAGGATCACGTAATCGGCCCGAGTTCTCTCGCGCATCAATCGCTGTCTGGCTGAGCTGAGCGGCATCGTCGTGTCGATGATAACAACGGCGGACAGCTGCACTCCGAAATGGAAATACCTATATACTTCCGTCCCGATCTGACGTTTATTTCCTCGCGCAGCGTGGCGTCGCCCGGTCGGGCGGTCGCCGCCATCCTCGTCGCGCAGCTGAGCTGCGTCTTGCGTGCACTCGAGCAGCAGTCTGCACTCGATTGTACGCTCTGAAGTAGGCTGCGCGGTACAGTTATGTTTTGCGGTAAGGAGCGGTCCTGACTTCCACACGGGTTCCAATTTCCTTTTGAGGTTCTACCTTACCGATTCAGAATAAGAAAAATATGTTTGGCAATTACTCTTTATAAGGACTTATAGGTGTTGTTTTGTATTCAGCCCGCGAAAATCTGTTTCCTGGAGGGTGTGCACTCTCCTTGTTAGTCTATTTATGACTTTAATTAATTTATAATACCAATATTTTAAATTATGCTACATCAATTTATCGTCGAACAAGAAATTCACGAGGATTAAACAAAAAAATAGCCTCCATGTTTTTTATCATAAACGCACCAAAAGGTATATCTCTATGGTGCTCTATAGAATATACCAAAAATTAATCGAATGGGTGAGGAGGGTGTCAAACAAGTGCTCTGGGGTGGCCCCTTAATCGCCGTGTTGCGTATACTATTTTCTTCACTATACCCAGGCCGAAAATACCACATTCACGTTTTGGACCCGGGAGCGAAAGTGGTACTTTTAGGCAGGGTATGGTGAAAAAATTTTAATCTAAATTTGTCTCTTAAAATCATGCATAAATCAATTTTTTTCACTAAAACAAATTATAGAATAAATAAATAAACGCTATACATCTTCACAAAATGTGAAAGCCATCAAATCAATTTGACTCCAGTTACCGTGCAACAAAGAAAAATACTTTTTAAAATACCAAAATATTTAATATGAAATATCTCAAAGTAATTATATTATCATAATAAAATTTTGCATATATATTGCCTACGTCACACACAAGTCTATAAATTTTAAACTAATACATATAAACAAGTTTCCGATAAATTTCGATTTGAAGAAAATGTTGAAAAAATTTTAGTTTGAAATATCTCTCAAATTTATGGACCAATCTATTTGCCCATACAACTCAGTCGAGATATAACAAAATCTAACTATACAAAAATTTGAAAGCTCTTAAATTAACATTTTTCTTAAAAAATTATCCATGAATAGAAAAAATTTAGTAAATTATACAATTCCTTATTCTTTATAACCAAATAAATGTTCATGTCAATATATATTTTTAATTTTCAAATATAACCTATTTACGGAAAATTACTTTCACATTATTCTAATAATTAAATCTTTTTTTTTTGACTCGCTATAAATAATTCAAAAGTTTAAAAATACTACATTATTTTATTAATAACTTAAATTAATAGATATAAAAAATACATTAAAAAATTAATACATTAAAAAATACACAATACATTAAAAAATTAAACCTAATCAAAAGAAAGTGTGGCGGTAAGATAAACCAGGTTGGTATGGCATCGTTGATGTCCATGTTGGCCCATGTTGGCCCATGCTGACATATGTCGAACCAGGCGCCTGCATCAGCGGCGAGGCCGGAATTGCCATCCATGGCGGATATGGCGATGGCCCCATCTGTGGGTATGCCATTGGTGGCGATATGGCCCCATCTGCGGGTATGCCATTGGTGGCGATAGCCCCATCTGCGGGTATGCCATTGGTGGCGATGGCCCAATCTGCGGGTATGCCATTGGTGCCGATGGCATCATCTGCAGGTACGCCATTTGTGGCGATGGCCCCATCTGCGGGTATGCCATTGGTGCCGATGGCATCATCATTGGAGGCAGTGGTGGTGCTTGTGGCGGAGGATGTGCTACCGGTGTAGGTGGCACTACTGGTTGACGCACTGTCTGCCAAATTTGATGGACAGTCTGAAGAAAAAAAACATTTATGTCTAACGGATTAATTAAAATTGCTAAGAAGATTCAAATAAGTGCTACTCACGCGTTCCATATTACCCACTGTTGCAGCCAAGTACGCATCTTGGTAGCACTGATGGTTCTGAAAGAATAGAACAAATTAAAAACATTGAACTTGAATGTATGTGTGTGTGTGTGTGTGTGTGTGTGTGTGTGTGTGTGTAGAGTGTCTGTGTGTGTGTCTGTGAGAGAGACAGAGACAGAGAGAGAGAGGGAGAGAGGGAGAGAGAGGGAGGGAAAGAGGGAGAGAGAATAAATAAAATTACCTGTCCTCTGTTGTTTGGAGTCCTGCCGTGCGACCAATGTTCGTGGCCAGCATTAGTGGTCGTACCACGGCCGCCGGAACCAGTAGGCTGGTTCCGCGTGGCGCTATGTGCACCTGCACGACCGTTGTTGGCACCTCCTCGACCGCCTGTCGGTTGTTGGTTGTCGGTGGTTCGGCCGATCCCTGACCGATTGTTCCTCGGGACAATTTGTCTGCCTTCTTCGTGTGTCCGTCGGTTGTTCCGGTTAATTACGCGGTTCGCTGCGCCTTCGTCGGCGCCTGCCGGATGGTTCGCCACGGCAACCTGGTTAGCCGCTGCTCCACCGGCCGGTGGCCGGTTGTCTTGGACGACGGGGTTCGCTGCGACTTCGTCGGCGCCTGCCGGCTGGTTCGCCACGGCAACCTGGTTAGCCGCTGCTCCACCGGCCGGGGTCGGTTATCTTGCGCGACGTGGTTCGCTGCGCCTTCGTCGGCGCCTGTCGGCTGGTTCGCTACGGCAGCCGGGTTAGCCACTGCTCCACCGGCCGGTGGCCGGTTGTCTTGGACGACGGGGTTCGCTGCGCCTTCGTCGGCGCCTGTCGGCTGGTTCGCCACGGCAGCCGGGTTAGCCGCTGCTCCACCGGCCGGTGTCCGGTTGTCTTGGACGACGGGGTTCGCTGCGACTTCGTCGGCGCCTGCCGGCTGGTTGATGGCCACAATGGGGAGACGGGCAACTTCCCCGAGTTCTCCTTGTGCTAGCTGGTTCGCGGCGAGGACGAGGTGCTCATCGGGTTGGCCCTGCTTCGGGCAAGGATTTTTATCCGCCTTGGTCATTAATGGTTTGGGTATTACCACTGGATTTTTTTTTCCTTTATCTTCTGGAAATTACAAAATAGAAAATAAAATAGTAGTGACGTTTTTGCCCGAGATAAGCGAGAGCGTCTACTTACTTATTTAAGAAAATAATAAAATAATCTTTATGGCTTTTCACCAAAGTCACGTAATTACGTACACGTAAAAAAATTAAAGACACGGAAAATTATAATGTCGCTCGTATGTTACGGCCGACAAAACTTTAATCACATAACAAATACAAGACGTTAAATTATAAAATATCACTCGTATGTTACGGTCACGTGAAAGCTTAGATTCACGTAAAAAAATCTTATACACGTTAAAGCTTTAAAAAACAAAGTCTTTCAGAAGACAATTGACTAAAGAAATAACCCTCTTACGAAGAAATTATCTTTGTCTTCAAGCTTTACGTGGACGTAACCATGGCTGGAAAATTTGCGTCTCTCAACTTCGCGAGTGAAAAGTTAAGGTTAGAGACACAGGTTAGGATTACGTGACTCTCGATGCGAATAGCCACAGCGTTAAACAATGATTCATCGAACTATAAATATAAGTACTCACTTCCCATTTTTTTCCTTGGACGATAGCACGGTGATGCTGCACGCGCCTGTAATGCTGGAGAGGAAATGAATTCCTGGCGCGCGGTTTCCGTTCCGTGTAGGAGTTTCTTAGATAGACGGTAAGTACATAGGAAGCGCTGCGCTAAAGCGAGCGCCAGAATTCGCCGGATGCGTGTCGCCACCGTTGGAGGAGGAGCTGGCGCTGATGTCATTTTCGCCATAAAAGCGACATCAGCGCCAGCCCATAAATTACATGTTATAAAAAGCTTATTAAAAATAAAATACGTAGAATCACAAAAAATCACGAGAACACCCTTTTGCAGCTTTGAACGTTCCTATCACTTAGTAAAAATTTCAAGTCAAGAAATATCAAGTGGTTTTTGCAAAAACTTTGAATGAAACCGAATTTTGTTTTGTTCAAGGTTTTTGCAAAAACTCAATTTGATCTTTCGACTTGTGTATTCACTGGGCGATAGAACGTTCAAACCCTGCAAGGGTGATCTCTTGATTTTTGTGATTCCCGTATTTTATTTTAATAAGCTTGAAACTGTGTCAATTGCTCGGTCGGTAATGGTAGGACTATGCCACCCCGTTATGGGAAGTGGGCATTTCATTCCAAGAAATACGTGAGCGATAAGGGGCGCACGCTCATGCGCGGGCACTCCAACAGTTCATTATGTAATTTACCTATATATATACTTACTAAGTCTGTATTCTGCAAGACTGACACGCATTCGACTATCGGTTTTTACGTATACGAATCCCGTATAGGATATGTATAAATCGCAATCTACTGAATAAATATTTATCCCTAATGTTTGCTGAATCTAATAGATTAATAATTTAATAAAATATTAATTATTAAAATATTTAAAATATTCATTATTTATTTATTCATTTCTAATATAGTGACGAATAAATTCAAATTATTATTCAATAATTAATATTATTATTAAATATTATTAATTTTTTTTTCCTTTGCAGAAAAGGATACAAATGTTATAAGTAATTGTTAATTAGTTTTGTTCTTTCGTATATATATATCCAATAGGTATTAAATATATTTATCTATTTTATTAATTTAAATAGAGTAATGTAATATTCAATTATTAATTAATTATTTATTTAATATTTATTTGTTTGTTAATAAATAATTCGGATCAGGGGATCATTGTATATAAAGAAAACCTTGGTCGATCCATGGCCATATAGCGAGCCCCTATACTCACTAATCTGCATTTTTAATTAAATTAATAAAACAGATAAATATATTTAATACCTATTGGATATTATATACGAAAGAACAAAACTAATTAACAATTACTTATAACATTTGTATCCTTTCTGCTAAAGAAAAAAAATTAATAATATTTAATAATAATATTAATTATTGAATAATAATTTGAATTTATTCGTCAGTATATTAGAAATGAATAAATAAATCATGAATATTTTTAATATTTTATTTCTCCTAAAGAATATAAGAATGATAGATATTCCACTTCAGCAATGCATCTCAGACATCTCATGTACTTTGAAGTTAACTTTACCTTTCTAAAAGTACATATAATTTATTAAAAAAAAAATGAAAATATGTAATTTTTCAGTTTTGAGTTTTAAAAAATACACAAGCAGTGTCTTAGCTAAATCTGAAAAATTGCATAATGTAACTTTTTTTTTATTAAATTAAACGTATTACAGAAAAATAAAATCAGCTTAGAAACACATGCGATGCCTGAAATACATTGTAGAAGCAAATTTCTATCATTCTTATATTCTTTTGGATTAAAAGTACTGAAACACATCACCTCAAAGTAAACATCAATAACACTTAATGATGAGTACACCTGCTAAACCTGACAGGTGGCTTTTATATTACAGGATCAGGATTAATTTGTCTTTTCAAGTTGTAAATTTCAGCCTATTTCATTGAATATGTTTTCTCTTATGAAATCTGAAGTTCCGTGTAATGTGAGTCTGTTCGAAAAATCTATAGGCCTGCTTATAATATGATATTTAATTTTTTCTTTAAGCGAGTGTGATTGAATAATAAATCTGCGTACGTCCCATGCGGAAATCACTTTTGCGTAAAATTGCTAATAAAAGCAAATAAATGCTTATAACAAATAATAACAGGAGATTTGGGACGCTTATAACAATTAGTAACTCTTATGAATTCTTAGCAACTAACAGTTATTTGCATTTATTTGCTTTTTTCTGATGGTTCCATTATTTATTAATCAATAATTAATAGTTACTACTAAGTATTTATATTTATTAATACTGGTTAAAAATATTTAATTAATACATTTTTAAGTTTGAGTAACCATTTCATGTTATTAGTGCTTATTAGTAGTTAACTATCAATTACTATATAATAAATTATAAATTATACAACAATATTAACAACAATATTAATAATATTTAATTATGAACAACTATACTCATATCTATTATTAATACTTTAAATTAATTAGTAATTACATATAACTTTTAATAGCTTTTCTTTTCTCTTATAAAATGCAAATAACTGTTATTAGCATTTTCGCTATGATACATTTGAAAAATGAAAAAAAAAGCAAATAAATGCAAATAAATGCAAATAACAGCAAATAGCAGTTAGTAGTAGCAAATAATTCTCAATAACCATTACTAACTATTATGAGCGTCCCAAATCTAGCATTTATAAACAGCAAATAATAGCAAATAACTGCTAATAAAAGTTATACTTGATTATGTACAGTTATTAACAATTGTATGCATTATTTTTTTCCGCCTGGGGTGTCAGAATTATGAAAAGGGTTAAAATAACTTTTTCACAATTTTTACATGCACTCAGATTTAATGCTCAACTATGCCCTCTCAAATTACCTATTCGATACCTTCCATTTTGTAAACATGCTTAACCATGCCCTCTCAAATTACCTATTTGAATATGTCTTGCATCTTGTCAACATAGCTGTTACAACAGGCCTATAGATCTATAGATCTTTCGGACAGACACACTACACAACACAAAAAGGGCCAAAATTCAAAACTTGACAAGAAAATTCATCCTGCTCCTACAATATAAAAGCAACTTGTCGGATTTAGCAGTTGGATTGGCCATTCAATCCCAATACTTTGAGGTCAAGTGTCCGTACTTAATTCGAAGGAGTATGAGAATGATAGATATCCTCTTCAGTAATGCATCTCAGACATATCATGTATTTTGAGTTGACTTTATCTTTCTGAAAGTATACATATCATTTAATAAAAAAAATGAAAATATGTAACTTTTCAGTTTGACAGTTCTAAAGAATACACAAGCAGTGCCTCATAGAGAGCAGATTTCTTCATCATTCTCATACTTTTTTAAAATAAGTATTAAAACTGAATGAGTACACCTGGTAAATCTGACAGGTCGCCTCTATATTGGTGCTTCTTTTTCTGAAGGAAAATGAAAACCTGAAACAAAAAAAATAAAGCTGTAGCAAATGTCGAAAGCAATTACTGAAATAAAATTATTCAAAGAGACCACAAAGTGGTCACAGTGTATTAAAATAAATACAGACTAGATCAGGTTCCATGAATAATCTGGAATAAGATGAAGCTGTCAAGATGCTTGTGTCAGGAAGCCCTTCACTCACGGTTACCCACTGTGATGCTGCTTAGTTTGTCAAAGTTGCATGTTCCCAATTTGGTGCTATTTTCTTTAGTCTCCTTATGAATGGTCATTATTGATAGTCTTGTATAACTTCCAATCGATGCTGAAGAATCGTACTGGGAAAAAAAATTTGGTTTAGTAAATAACAGTTGTTATTTTAGATTTGAATACCCTGACACGTGTAGAAAGAAAAAGGAAAATTAAAAATACACAAATATTGCAATACTTCCACACCTGCTGAATATTTACATCTGAAACTTAATATACTCTCCCTCAGCATACATAACATTGTGTATCAACACTCTGGTGATCTATGGGCAAGGGTAAGGAGGTCTTAGTTAAGAATACACTACCGCCTTTTCGACTTTTCGGACCAAAGATTCGTTTCCATTTGCCCAACATATCTTAAACTTTACACACCATATGTAATACATGCTGAGGCACTGTATAACATTTTTCAGATGTACTCATTCAGCCAGTTTGGAGAAAATCACTTTTTTTTCTTTCAAATCTCCTGAACATCTACAAAAATTGCAATATTTCCTCACTTACTGAGTATTTAGATTAGAAACTTAATATACTCTCCCTCTACATGTATTACATAGTGGCTGTTAAGTTTCAGATAGGTTGGGAGAATGGAAATGAATCTTTTGACTGAAAAAGTCTAAAAGCCGAGTGTGAGTTTCCAACTAAGACCTTCCCACCCTTGCTTATATATTACCAGAATGTTTATACGCAATGTTATGTATACTGAGGCACTGCATAACATGTTTCAGATCTACTCAATCCACCATTTTGAAGGAAATGACTTTTTTCTTAAAAATTTCCTGAAAATCCACAAAAATTGCAATACTTCCACACTTGCTGAATATTTACATCTGAAACTTAATATACTCTCCCTCAGCATACATAACATTGTGTATCAACATTCTGGTGATCTATGGAGCAAGGCGTAAGAGAGGAGTCTTAGTTAAGAATACACTACCGCCTTTTCGACTTTTCGGATCAAAAAGATTCGTTTCCATTGCTAACATATCTTAAACTTTTTACACACCATATGTAATACATGCTGAAAACACTATCTATAGGCATTTTTCAGATGTACTCATTCAGCCAGTTTGGAGAAAATCACTTTTTTTCTTTCAAATCTCCTGAACATCTACAAAAATTGCAATATTTCCTCACTTACTGAGTATTTAGATTAGAAACTTAATATACTCTCCTCTACATGTATTACATAGTGGCTGTTAAGTTTCAGATAGGTTGGGAGAAATGGGAACATGAGATGTAATGATGAATGCACTCTGTTAAATCCTGACGGGTGGCCTCTTATAGTTGCTGCTTTTTTTGGTAAGATTTTGGTAAGAAAATGAAAACCCTGAAATAAAAAAATAAAGCTGTAGCAAATGTCGAAAGCAAATTACTGAAATATCTAATTATTCAAAAGAGACCACAAAGTGGTCACAGTGTATTAAAATAATTACAGACTAGATCGGGTTCCATGGATAATCTGGAAGATGAAGCTGTCAAAATGCACGTATCGCAGGAGCCGGCGCTTCACTTAAGGTTGCCCACTGTAATGCCATTGTTGAGTTTTGTCGAAGTTTCAGTTCCCAATTTGATGCTATTTTCTTAAAAGTCTCCTGCCTTGTGATGGTCATAATAACCATATTGAGAGTCCATTATAATCGATGCTGAAGAACTGTACTGGGAAAAAAAAATTTGGTTTAGTAAATAAGGGTTGTTATTTTGGCTTTCAATACCCTAACACGTGTAGAAAAAAAAAGGAAAAATCAGAAAATTTTGTATCAACATAGTGCTCTTTTGCCGGAAAAAGAAAACAAAAATAAAAATTTTTTGCATTCAATATGAAAAATAATTACATGAAATAAAAAAAAAAAACTAAGAAATGGATTATCAATAATAATTTTACAAAATTCTGCTTAGAATAAATGATCACACTGTCCAACTATGGATTGGAAAATCTAGCACTATTTCTACAAAATATTTAGATGTTAAGATAGATTGTAAGTGTTTGTAAGTATCGGACCTATGTACCCATTTACCATAACCATAAATTATAATACCTACACATAACTGACTGCTAGCAGGAATATAAGCGCAGCTGTCATTACATAGTCATTACATTTTTTTCTTTTGCAAGTTGGTTTGAAAGTAAAGATTTAGTATATTATATTAATAAAGTACATTTAATAAGTTTATCGAAGAGATTAATTAATTAAAAAGTTTAATAGAAGTAGTGTACAATGAATGTTTTATTGAAGTTTCAAATTAGCTTGAGAACAGAGACAGTATTAATCACTGCACACTCGCTATGAATAGAAGTATATTTATACCAAGATTCGGATTTAATTAAAAAAAAAAAGAGATACATGTAAGCGAAAGAAAGCAAAAACATCTATCTTTGGTCAGAAAGTTTTAGAACAGATCATCAAATCTACAGTTATATCGCCTGATTATTACCTTTTGTAGGGTATGAGTTGGTTCTATTTTCTTATCCACCACACTCTTCTGTTCGAAGATGACTGGCTTCCTGATGCCTCAGATCTTTGGGATCGCCATCTTTGCACATTCGGTTGGCTGCACATTGCTCACACTGATGTGCTTCAACATAATTAATTGCTTGCTATGCAGATTCTTTAGCTGACTCACGAATCACTCTTTTTCTCTCTCCTTTTCCTTATCTTTGTTCCTATCTTTCGTGTGGCCTCTTGTTACTTTTTCCAATGTGACCATGTAATCGTTGCTTGTCCTTGTGACGATATAGTTGAGGCTCAATATGATCTGTGTTCTTTTAAAATTTGTAATTTTTTATCAATTTCATATCCTTTGCATTCATCGAACTTGACTAAGGTACTCTTTATTTTCCACCGAACATCTTTGGTTTTATTGTTTGCATTTTCTATAGAATGATTTTTCTATCACATCAATTCCTATCTGATAAATACAAACAATTTTTTAAAATTAATATTAAAAAAAAAAAATTGATTATTAATTTATCAACTTATTATACCATTGTACATTCATTCTAGTGTATATGAGTTACCTTGATAAAATATAAATTCCACTTTTCTTCAAATATGCTCCAAAACTTCGATTTAGCTGAAGAAAAATACGAGGTTATGGAGTTGTCATAAATGCTCTCTCATAGCAGTAGCAGTAGCAAAAGCGCTCGCTGCGCCACACACGCGTGAACCGACCAGGCTTCCGTACCTTACTTACCGAAATCTCGTATCCGACGAAGGAGTTGCCATGGATCGGTTCCATAATCCATAGGTCCATGGGTCGTACGCAGCGGAACGTCGTCGAAAACGCAGGCCGGTGACCTAAATGCCAGCAAAAAAAGCCTCAAAACGCCCTCTTCTGTGAGACTGCCATTATTATAAATCTGTATCTTCAATTTTTCACTAAATACTTTTTGTGTACCTTTTTTATGCTGTTTTTCTACGATTTCTATTTCACGTATTTATAATTTACATGTATCTAATTCATAAAAGTGTTTTCAAATAGTACATTTTTCAATTTCCATTTTTTCTCAATTCATCAAATGTTCTCAAGAAATATAATATATATATATATATATATATATATATATATATATATATATATATATATATATATATATATATATATATATATATATATATATATATATATTATACGAACATAAATATATTATGCTTAACAGTAAAACATGCAATAATAAAAAAAACAATGCATACATCCCAAGCAAAAAGTGAAACCGTTGCATCTATTGCGGCGCTATATTAGTACCATCTACCGCCGAAATTGCGGTGATTCTTCGGCACTATGGTTGCGCTAGCATAGCGCTATATTGGCGCAACACCATAATTTACTATAGCGCCAATATAGCGCCCATATAACGCATTATTTTTAATATTTCCATTGCGCTATATGGGCGCTATATTGGCGTAAATTATGGTATTGCGCCAAGATAGCGCGTATGCTATCGCAACCATGCGCCGATGAATCACCGCAGTTTCGGCGCTATATAGCGCCACAATAACAGATCCAACGGTTTCGATTTTTGCGCGGATCTGTTTAAAGAAATCGCCGAATGCAAACTAATACAAAGGAGAATGCGAACTAGTAGATAATAAGTATAATAGCGCAGATGGTTGTATAAAACCAACTGAATTGTATAGAGTTTGAAAAAATGATCTATTTAAAACAAAAAATTAAATACAATCTTCATTAGATCTTTATAAACAGTTACTTTTTATTACAATATTAATGTTCAATTGCATGGATTTTGCATTACTTATATTCATGTAAGTATATGCAAGACTTATTGGCATTCTTCTTTTATGCTATTCACTCGATATCATTTATATTTCATTCATTACACATTTTCATCTCTCCGATTTCTTCGGGAAAGATAAATATCAGTTTAAAAAAAATTAAAATAACCCAGGCGGAAAAAAATAATGCATACAATTGTTAATAACTGTACATAATCAAGTATAACTTTTATTAGCAGTTATTTGCTATTATTTGCTGTTTATAAATGCTAGATTTGGGACGCTCATAATAGTTAGTAATGGTTATTGAGAATTATTTGCTACTACTAACTGCTATTTGCTGTTATTTGCATTTATTTGCATTTATTTGCTTTTTCATTTTTCAAATGTATCATAGCGAAAATGCTAATAACAGTTATTTGCATTTATAAGAGAAAAGAAAAGCTATTAAAAATTATATGTAATTACTAATTAATTTAAAGTATTAATAATAGATATGAGTATAGTTGTTCATAATTGAATATTATTAATATTGTTGTTAATATTGTTGTATAATTTATAATTTATTATATAGTAATTGATAGTTAACTACTAATAAGCACTAATAACATGAAATGGTTACTCAAACTTAAAAATGTATTAATTAAATATTTTTAACCAGTATTAATAAATATAAATACTTAGTAGTAACTATTAATTATTGATTAATAAATAATGGAACCATCAGAAAAAGCAAATAAATGCAAATAACTTCATTAATAAGAGAATTCATAAGAGTTACTAATTGTTATAAGCGTCCCAAATCTCCCTGTTATTATTTGTTATAAGCATTTATTTGCTTTTATTAGCAATTTTACGCAAAAGTGATTTCCGCATGGGAAAATAGAAAAAAGGGCACCTCCAACGCCCTTTTCCGTGAAGAACACAACCATTATTATAAATTTGTCTCTCCGATTTTTTATAAAATACTTTGTATATTTTTGTGTATCTTTTATGCTGTTTTGTATAAATTCTAATTCTGGTATCTATAATTTACGTGTGTCTATTTTATATTGTTTTATGAACATTTTCGAATTTCATTTTTTTTTTTGTATCAATGCATCAAATGTTCTCTATCAATATATTATTTTATTTATATTATACGAATATAATATATTCATATTATATATTACAGTAAAACATGCAACAATGAAAAAACAATACATGTTTCTGTTTATGAAATTGTCGGAAGACAATTTTTTATAATGTCATGAATATGATGCATTAGAGATAAACATGCTGTAAGTATACAAAACAATTCTCGTATCTGTTCATAAAATTGTCAAACAAGATAATCTTTTATGTCATTTATATTATGAATTAGAGTAAAGCATGCACTAAGTATACAAAACAATGCTTATATTTGTTAATGAAATTGTCAAAAGACAATTTTTTATACAAAGTATAATGCCAACTGGTAGAATATTATGTATCTAAAAATGCAGATGGTCGTATAAACCAACTGAATTGTATACAGTTAGAAAAAAGTGACCTATGTAAAATAAAAATAAATTTCAAAAAGTTGTAAAAGCTAGAATTAAATTTGATACAATATGTAGAAAAGTTGAAATTAACTCCAAAATAAAGTATATATTATTCTACAACTGTTAAATCAATTCTTTCCGTACTTTTTCAACATATGTAACCACACTAATAAGTAAAAAAGTTTTTAAACATGTACCCTTTCACATATGGATTTCGCAGCTCGCATAGAACGACCTTTAAACTCACGTATACGAATTTCAAGCATGCAAGATCATAAATAGTTTTCATGCAACATTTTTCATGCAAAAGTATTATAAATCAAATCTTTTGATTTGTGATCGGTGAATTTGAAATTCCTTTCAAATTTTAGATTATGTGGAACTTTAAAAATAAATATTAGTAACATGTGATTTTTAGAATTAAACAAGCAACGATGTATAAGTATTATGCTGCCGACGAGGAACTGCGACCAATAGCGGAGTGACTTCTCTGCTATGTTCGGTGTCTTTGTATATATTACATTCTGATTAAAATTTTTTAAATAACATGCAATATAATTTGTCATGCAAATATGATGCAATGTATCATGCAAATATACGCTAATATAATGTTCAATTGACACTATATATAGTCTACTTCGAATGCGCTTCGCGCGCATTCTGCTTACATATGAAACTTTGAAGTCATTTATTTAATAATTTTTCTAATTAATATATGATAAAATAAAAAAGTACAATATTTATCTTATCATTATGTTACAAAGCCAATCCCAACTTGAATTAATTGATGACATCATTCATTTAGAGGAAGGATGTTTACTATTGGCGTGTTGTTTTAAATACCTAGTACTGGTAAAAATTTTGTTACAAATAGTACAGCTTATTTTACAGTTTGCAACATGTCTATTATAATTTATTTTTCTTACTTTCTTGCCACACTTTTCACAAGTTGGATTTTTACGCGAATGCACATCCTGCCTGTGTTTTTAAGTTGACAAATTTTTTTTTGCATATAGTGCATTCATCAGCATGTTTATCTTCGTGCGTTCTTAAATGACGAATCAAATTATATTTTTTCTTAAACTGTTTACTGCATTCTGCACAAGTAAAAGTTGTATTACTTTCATCATAATGATGCACAATTTTTTCATGAGTTTTTAACAAATTCATTGTTTTGAATGATTTGTTGCATCGCTCATAGCTGCAGATATGCAAGACACAAGTCTTCTTAACAGCATAAACAATTGCCCTATTTTTTGGTACATACCTTCGCTTATTATCGAAACAACTGCATACGGGTGCATCATAATTAGCATTCCACAGATCACTGCCTACGTTAACAGCTTCAGCAGTGTTCCGTCCCATATTAACGACAGTGTGATAGGTACCACTGCGGATGAAAAACAAATCTCCTGGACGTTGCTCCAGTATTTTGTATGGGATTCCCCATTCTTTCAATAATTTTGGAGTAACTGTATAAATTTTGTGCTCCAATGCCTGTGGGCACACATCACCCTGCTTTTCTTTTAAATAAACGGCAAATCTCTTTGTCAACTCTGCTCGCATTGATTTGTCGACTATACACCAGATTTTTTGGAGATCCTTCTACATGATAATTAAGACTGCACAAGTTTTGATCTTCTATGTGCAGTGCTGTGTGGCTGCCTTGTAAACCAACATACAGCATGGGTGAATTAATCCCTGTCATGATCTCCTGATTTGTAGATTTACTAATGTATGAGACGATGTTTTTCAATACAAACGGGTGTCCTTCAGGAGCTTCAGCTATATCTCTTATATAAATTCCTTTTTTTCTCTAAAGTGAATAATTCTTCAACAACTTTTTGAATGGAATCAGTGTTTGAATTTTTAGTGTTTAATATCACTTTTTGTACGTTTTCTTTTTCTGCTTTTCATTTAGAGGCTCAGAATACAAAACGTAGATACCATCACATTCTTTTTTAAGGAATCACGACTGATTTCGCACTGATTGATATCTAGTGACGTTAAAAACGTTGAGTAATCTATTTCGACGGGATTCTTGACTCGACGAAACTGAAAAATAAATCAAATAAAAGTACATAACCCGCATTTCAAAAAAGATTACGCATATAATATTGCAAGTTAGTTTTTCGCTTTTTACGGTAAAAGGGTCAGTAACTGAACACTTACAAGGAGGCTCCATACCCTCCGGGAAACGGATTTTCGTGGGCATTGGGGAGTCAATTTCTGGTACCTAAAAAATGAAGCCCTGTGCTCACATTTCCGTCCAATGGGCCCTTTTTCTTGAGATATAGGCAATTTCGTCTCAAATATAGTCTATTTCGTTAAAAAATGATGCCTCTTCTATTGAGTATCATATTGTAAATATTTAAGATACGAAAACGAGGAAGAAATATTATAAAAGTAGACAGTAAAATCAAAAATTTAAGCCCTGATTCGTAAAAAAATATTGATTTTTCAGGAAGTTACAAGCAATCAAAGATAGCGTAAGAAAATGGTTAAAAATACGATCTATCTAATCGGTTAAAATGAAGACAAATTTTTATCCATTTTCTTACGCTATCTTTGATTGCTTGTAACTTCCTGAAAAATAAATATTCCAGAAATCGACTCCCCAATGCCCACGAAAATCCGTTTCCCGGAGGGTATGGACTCTCCTTGTTAGTAAGAATTGGAATATATCGACTCCTCGTACGAAGAAAAGCACTGTTCACGGGAATTGTCGAAGACTCGCGAAACTCGGACGAAAAAAGCACACCTCTCAGAGCTCGGACGAAAAGAAGCACAATTCGCGGGGCACGGATAAATAAAGTACTTACGAAGACTAGCACTATTCATTCCGTTCTTATAAATAGTACATTATTTGAGATTTGGGATATCATTTTAATTAATTAATATTGATTTCCATCACTTTGTGGGTGTTGAACTACTGGATATCGGCAAAATATATTATTTTTTCAAAATGTCCGTGTGTGTGTGTGTGTGTGTGTGTGTGTGTGTGTGTGTGTGTGTGTGTGTGTGTGTGTGTGTGTGTGTGTGTGCGTGTGTGTGTGTGTGTGTGTGTGTGTGTGTGTGTGTGTGTGTGTGTGTGTGTGTGTGTGTGTGTGTGTGTGTGTGTGTGTGTGTGTGTGTGGCGATGGAGGCGGGCCCTACGGCCGCGCGGCTGTGCCAGCGGCGGCGCGCTTCGGCGGAGACGCTCAGAAGAATTCGACGAATAGCCGCGGGCTGCAATGTTGTCATAATAATAAGCACGCGCGTATTATGGACTACGTGTCTGCCGCTCGCGAGCCGTTTTTCAGTTTCTAGCGATTCTAGCTGGCCCATCAGGCGCTGGAAAATTGTTCGCTTCTGTCTCCCTGATTTAGCTGCTAATGCAATGGGATAAAGTGGCCATCACTTTTTAGATATTTTAATTCGTAGAATCTAAATTTCGAGGTTACAATTTAACAAAATTGCAAGAACCTTGATTTAAATGCATTTGTTTAAACAAAAACGCAATTCGAACAAATAAAAACAACCTTTTGCGATCAAATTAATGTTTTCATGAAAATTCAGATATTTTTAAAATTAAAATGTTCCATTCCATATCTACAAAAACCAATATTCAAAGAGTTATAAATTTTTAAAATATTTATTTTCAGTATTTAAGAGATTTTTAATAATAGTCACAAAATTAAAAATCAATTAATAGTTATTTTCGATACAAGTGCGAAAAAGTGATTTTATCCTCGTGTGGACGTTTGCGCCCGAGCGAAGCGAGGGTGAAAAGGCCACACGAGGATAAAATCACTTCTCACTCGCGTATCGAACACAATTTTTTATACGACGTGTGCAAAGCTTCATTTAACACATGCTGTTTCAGTCGAGCGTGCGCAAAGTGGACACTTTGCGCACGGAGTGTGAAAAAGGTATTTCGGCCTGGCAGAATTATTATTATTATCATCAATATAAGGAGCATTAGAAAATTCATAGAATCTGTTACTTATACTCGCCAAGCAGGGCGCTGCCACGCCCTTTGATAACTCTAGATAATTTAGAAAATAATCAACAGTAATATATTTAGTATATTGAAAAAAGGTTTTTGTAACACATGCACGATTTTCGGCGTTTTCCGATCTAAAAACAGGTCCTAAAGGGACTTTTTTTTTGACCGATTGGATAAAAAAATACTATATTTGACCAACGGGCGCAAAAGGATTCATTTGCGCCCGCTACTCTAAACTTCCGTAAAATCGCAAAAATTAAATTTAATCCACTATAAATTTGTGAATGCATGCTTTTTATGACTTTTTGTATTCAGAGATAAATCCAGAATATCCAGAATATGGTGTGCACCTAGGGCTTAGTGGGCCTTTTGACCTCGTGTGTTTGCAGTACTCGTCTTCGGTTCGCAACGCACTCACCTTCGGCTCGTGCTAGCTCACCTACGACTCGTACTGCAAATTCCACACTCGGTCTAAAAAGGCCCACTTTGCTTTGCGCCCTAGGTACACAATATACTATTTAATCAGCCTTATTTTAAAACGTCAACCATTTAATCTCAGATAGTTTGAAATACCATTTCAAAAATGAAAATAAAACTTGAGAAAACGATCTTTTATTTGGCTTTTTTCGAATTAAAAACATATCTCTGGCACGTATATCGGTGTTGAACCAACGAAATTTCACGAGTAAAAAAAAAAAATTAAGTTCTTTTCAAAAACATAAAAAATAATAGGCCTATGACCTTGAAACATGGAAGTTAGCGAAACTAGTAAATATTTAAAAGTACAAAAAAATGTGAAAAAAGTAGTTTTTTCGGCGCACAAATATCTTAAAAATTATTATGCAACTCTCCAATTCTGTGTAAATATATTATAGAAAAAAGCTCTTAAGCAGTTTATAGATTGATTTTTAATTTTAAACTTTTGTAATCTGAAAAAATAACAGAAAAAATGACTCTCTCCATTTGAATAATATGAGCAAAATAAGGTATCAGGCGGTACCTGGGTTTTCGACGAATCGAGTTCAAAATTATTGTAAACCTATTTTTAGTGACCTAAAATATCCATCCAGTGTGAAACGAAGACCGATTTTTCAAAACTCTACAGCGGTTCTCAACGTAAAAACGCTGAGTCCCCGAGATAGGAATTTCTTACGCGCGAAGCCGAGATAGGACTTTTTTACACGGAAGTCGGGATAGGACTTTCTTACGCACGAAGATGAGATGGGACTTTTTTACACGCGACGTCGAGATAGGACTTTTTTCCACGCGAAGCCCAAATAGGACTTTCTCTCTCCCAGCCGACGATATGTTGTTATTATGTGCTTTTCAAATCGATATATTTATTTATATAGGAACAGAAACACACTTACGATCGTTGCACAATTTGTTTAGTTTTCTTGTGTGACAAAATCTTTAATTTGAATCGTGGTAGGTCGACGTGCTATGAAAATTATCCCAAATATTCCTTTTTTTCACCATACCCCGGACGAAAGTACCACTGTCGCCCCCGTCTCAAAAACGCGAATCTAGTTCCAAATTGTTTCCCTAGGACGTCTTGAAAAAAATAAAAAACTTGTTTGAAGGCACGCTCATCAGACAAATTTTTTCTTGTTCTTTCATCCTTTCTGGTTGTGAAAAAAATTATTTACAAGCTCGATTGAATAGTATGCTTTTTTAGCGCTACTTTTAAATCTAAAAATTTATAAAGTATTTTTCTTTACGAGTATTAAATACTAATATTTAGGGAATATATTTAGAAATAATATCGATATAGATGAGGCTCTTAGTCTTCCCCTTAAAAATTTAATCAATACGTATTCAAATTTCATCAGTAACTTTATACCCATAAAATTACTTAAAAATTTTTGAAAATTAAAGATTTTGTCACTCAAGAAAGCTAAACAAATTGTGCAACGATCGTAAGTGTGTTTTTGTTCGTATCTAGATAAATATACCGATTGGAAAAACACATTAATAACAACATATAAAATGACTGATTTTTCGGTCCTTTTTTTTTAATTTGTGTACGCAGCTGATTCTTTATCATTATTTATAATTGTTTTTTTCTTTTTCTTTTTATTAAAGGACGAACATTTTTAGCTTTGATTCATTTACCTGCTTAAACTATGGACTTTAAAGTTTTTCTCGTATATTAATGTGAATTATTTATAAATACAAAGTAACACAAAGTAATATTAACTATGCATATTTCTTTTTAGATGGTAAACGATAAGTAACTGTAATAATTTTTACTTGATGTTCAATTTTGTGACTATTATTAAACATCTCTTAAATACTGAAAATTAATATTTTAAAAATTCATAACTCTAGAATTGCGAGAAAGAATTGCGTTTTTGTTTAAACAAATGCATTTAAATCAAGGTTCTTGCAATTTTGTTAAATTGTAACCTCGAAATTTAGATTCTACCCTAGCGGAAATATTTTTGTTCAAAAACGTTAAAAACTGTTAGGAAGTGTTATAAACTGTTTAAAACTGTTACAAAATGTAGGATTTTGGACGTTATTAATCGTTTGTAACTGTTTGTAACATTTTTTAACAGTTTTTAACAGTTTGTAAGAGTTATTAAATTATTTAATAAGTATTAAATATTTATTATAATTATTATTATTAACATAATAATAATTATTAGTATAATTAAACACTCCTTAGGCTTCTTCTGCATTGTTTGACTGTATTGCCTTCGGAGAACTCCCGCGCTCCTTGATTCTCATGTTTATAATAATGAGGCTATTAAATAATTATTAATTATTAATAATAATAATTTATTAATTATTAAATTTTCCTGAAATATGACAAATTTTAAATTATTTGAAACTGTTAGAAACTGTTTAAAACTATTAGAAACTGTTTGAAACTGTTAAAAAGTATTATAATTAGAAAAAATGTGTCCAAAATCATACATTTTGTAACATTTATAAACAGTTTTAAACAGTTCTAAATAGTTTTAAATATTTTTTAACAGTTATTAACTGTTATTAACATTTATAATTTACGACAGGGTATGAATTTAAATCTATAAAAAGCGATGGTCACTTTATTCAATTGCATTAAGTAGCAGGTAAATCAGGGAGACAGAAGCGAAAAATTTTCCGGCGCCTGATGGGCCAGCTATAGCTGAAGCTCGTAAACGGCAGAGACACGCAGTCCATATACGCACGCGCTCATATGACAACATTATAGCCCGCGGCGATTCGGCGAATTCTTCTGAGCGCCTCCGAAAGTCCGAACGCCGCCGCTGGCACAGGCTCGCTTCGCTCGAGCCGCAAATCACTGCAGGCGGCACTAGTCGGGAAAAAGTAGGGAAACGTACATGTACATGCGCATGGCTGTTTGTAAGAGGGAGTACATGTTGAGTTTTACTCCCTGACAACAGGGAGTAAACACAATGCTTTTTCTATGTCGCACGATAACTGGAGTAAAATTGACTTAATAGTTTTTAAATTCCTCGTAAAGGTAGATTTCGGATAGCTCTTGGCCGAGTTCTTTGGGCGAAATAAGTGGTGTATGAATTTCAGAGATATCTGATATTAAATTTTTTTTAAACTTTTTCTACAGATTGTACACAACAATTTTGTGTGTGATATAGATATTATGCATATGCATATTTTTGGAGATATTTAATATTTAAAATTTTCGTTTTTTACTAAGTCATTTTCTTTGTCGCATGATAACTATAGAAAAATTATTTTCATTTCTTTAAAATTTGGTGGAGATGTTAAGTTTGTATATTATTGATAATAAGTATGTGTTCTTAGGGTAAAAGAATTCATTTACGAAATTCTGCGATATTTGAGGTTAAAAGTGATTAACCCCTCTTTTCAAATCATAATTTATCGGGTACGGCTTTATGTATACAAGAAAATGGAAATGGCACGTGCTATGCGTGCGTGTTATATACTTGCTTTTATTTTTTAGTGAGGTTAATTTACAGCCGAGAAATACTTTTAACAATACTTTTGGCTGCACTTCGAAATTAATCGCGTTCTCTCTTTTCTAAATGGAAACATGAAATTTATAGACAACCGTATATACTTATGTCTTACTCACCATCAGTGCGGAGTATGCCGCATATCTGGAGGGTGGCTTTTCAATTATTTGTATAGCTTCTTCCCAAGTGCTATCTTTTACGTCAAGGGCAATGGTATCTTCTTCATCCAGATAATCGGGGTCCATGTTACCGAAACTCGATTTTCTCCTTTCTTTTCTTTTGGAAGGCTCACTCATCTCTTACTCGATCTTACTCTTACTTAAACTGTTATTGTTTGCAGTTACTACACTTAGGTTCACTGAAGTTTATGTTCCCAGAGCGTTAATAAATAAGCGGGAGACGACTGCTCGGCGGCTCCGTGCGCGTGCAGCGAACATGTGTATACTCGAGCGACCCGGCGCGGCGCCCCCGGCGGTGCGCCGCGCGCTCGCCGTCTGTTTACTTCTCCCGCAACAATCCGACTACGGCCGAGCGGCCTGATAATCGCCGCTCGGTCGAACATTTGTATTACACACGCAAATTAACGGAATCTTAAACTTAAAACTATAAAAACCCAAATCCTATTTCACAACCTAAGCCCGAAGGGGAGAAGATAAACATAAACGATTTCAATATTCTATATTGATATTGTAACTGTAGCCGTGGTGGCTAAGGCGTGCAGCTACTTTTGCCCTAATCTTTTGGATGCACGTTCGATCCAGGCTCGCTTTTTTTTCTTTTTTTTTAACATGCACAATTCCTTTCATTATATTATTTAACCACATTAAAAAATTATCGTTGAGCACGCAATTCGATTTTTGAAATACATATTATATTCCCATTCTCTAATCCCTAAAACATACCCCATTTGTTCTAAAATTAAGTTTCTATTAATATTATTTATTAAATGGTAATCAACAAATATCCTAACAGTAAGAGCAGAATTTCCAAGTACTTATCTTCCGTAGCATATAATTTAAAAAACATTTTTAATCAATCGAAAATGCACAAAGGCTATACTAAAAAAATGCGCTTGTGCTTTAATTGTTTTATTTAAGCCTCAAAGATAATCCTGCATACGATTTGCATTAACATTTGTGATGTAATGAAAACACCATTTTCCTCTGAATTATAATCAATAATAGTGTATAACATAAAAAAAAAAATGATATTATATTATACACATTTTTTACTCTAGTAGAGTTGAAATTTAATAATTCAAAAAATCATATTTTAGTCAATATAACAACTCTTCTCTAAAATAAATAATTATGTACATGTTTTTACAGCGACTTCGTCATTTTACTCGTTTTTCCATGCTCTAGTTTTTAATCTATTTAAAATATAAGTAATCGCCAAGACTTCTGACTTTTCCATAAATTTTTCAAAGTATTTAAATGTAAAAAGTTTTTATTAAATGGCGTTAATTATATATGAGAAGGCAAACTTTTTAAAATTCTTTCGAAAAATCTCTTATATTGACATTTTCGTACTTCTCAAAATGGTTGCAAACAATTTAGAAAGCCCCGATAATCTCTTAAATAATACAGTGCAAACCATTCAATATTTTTTGAAGCTACGTTTGTTATTTTCAAAGCGATATTTTAGTAGAGCAGTAATCAATCCAGCTTCAGTGAGATCTAGACTCGATCGGCTTTTGTCAAATTTCAATTAATTACTCAGTTTAATTAAGAACTAAATTTTCAATCGTTATTTAAACCCCCGTTTAATTAATAATTAAAATTTCAATTGTTAATTAAGCCGTTAACTAAGTTTATAGTGTATAATTAATAATTAAAATTTCAATTGTTAATTAAGCCAGCGTTTAACTAAGAATTCATTTTAATCGTTAATTAAACCAACGTTTAACTAAGAATTAAAGTTTCAATTGATAATTAATGGATTTTGGAGTCGAACGTGATATCTTCGTGCAGTAATTATAAAGTCCTTGTAAAGAATCATGGCCGAAACCGCGAATTTACGTCTATGTATTACGATCGCCGCATAAGAAAATGGTTAAAAATACGGTACATTTAATTAGTTAAAATGAACATAAATTTTAAATATTTTCTTACACTATCTTTGATTGATTATAACTTCCTGAAAAATTAATATTTTTTCACGAATCAGGGCTTCAATTTTAGCGTTACTGTGTACTTTTAGAAATTAGTTTCGCCGTATACTTGAATTTAGGTCTACGCTTCTACTGCTGAATCAGGGCCGAAAAACGTAACAACAAAAAAGAAAATATCAACCACAAATATAGTTTTTCTTTAGTATTTTTATTGGTCATCGAGTGCACGAGGATATCGCATTAGACTCACAAATACATGTACACTCGATACCTTACGGACAAGACCCGTTATGCGCCTTCATCGGCTACCTAGTGCATGACGTTATCGCATTCAACCCCAAAATCCATTAATTATAGATTGAAACTTGAATAAACGATTGAAATTCTTAATTAAACGCTCGTTTAATTAATGATTGAAATTTTAATTCTGAATTGAATGCGGGTTTAATTAACGATTGAAATTTTAGTTATAAATTAAATGCATGTTTAATTAACGATTGAAATTTTAATTATTAATTAAACGAGGGTTTAATTAACGATTGAAATTTTAATTATTAATTAAACGGGGTTTAAATAACGATTGAAAATTTAGTTCTTAATTAAACTGAGTAATTAATTGAAATTTGACAAAAGCCGATCGAGTCTAGATCTCACTGAAGCTGGATTGATTACTGCTCTACTAAAATATCGCTTTGAAAATAACAAACGTAGCTTCAAAACATATTGAATGGTTTGCACTGTATTATTTAAGAGATTATCGGGACTTTCTAAGTTGTTTGCAACCATTTTGAGAAGTACGAAAATGTCAATATAAGAGATTTTTCGAAAGAATTTTAAAAAGTTTGCCTTCTCATATATGATTAACGCCATTTAATAAAAACTTTTTACATTTAAATACTTTGAAAAATTTATGGAAAAGTCAGAAGTCTTGGCGATTACTTATATTTTAAATAGGTTAAAAACTAGAGCATGGAAAAACGAGTAAAATGACGAAGTCGCTGTAAAAACATGTACATAATTATTTATTTTAGAGAAGAGTTGTTATATTGACTAAAATATGATTTTTTGAATTATTAAATTTCAACTCTACTAGAGTAAAAAATGTGTATAATATAATATCATTTTTTTTTATGTTATACACTATTATTGATTATAATTCAGCGGAAAATGGTGTTTTCATTACATCACAAATGTAAATGCAAATCGTATGCAGGATTATCTTTGAGGCTTAAATAAAACAATTAAAGCACAAGCGCATTTTTTTAGGATAGCCTTTGTGCATTTTCGATTGATTAAAAATGTTTTTTTAATTATATGCTACGGAAGATAAGTACATGGAAATTCTGCTCTTACTGTTAGGATATTTGTTGATTACCATTTAATAAATAATATTAATAGAAACTTAATTTTAGAACAAATGGGGTATGTTTTAGGGATTAGAGAATGGGAATATAATATGTATTTCAAAAATCGAATTGCGTGCTCAACGATAATTTTTTAATGTGGTTAAATAATATAGTGAAAGGAATTATGCATGTTTAAAAAAAAGAAAAAAAAGCGAGCCGGGATCGTACGAGCATCCAAAAGATTAGGGCAAAAGTAGCTGCACGCCTTAGCCACCACGGCTACCGCTACAATATTAATATAAAATACTGAAATCGTTTATGTTTATCTTCTCCCCTTCGGGCTTAGGTTGTGAATTAGGATTTGGGGGTTTTGATAGTTTTAAGTTTTAAGTTTTTAGTTTAAGATTCCGTTAATTTGCGTGTGTAATACAATTAATGCTCGACCGAGCAGCGATTACCAGGCCGCTCGGCACCGACGCCCTTCCAGCCGATGAAAATTACCAAAATCCAATAAATAAAAATACCAAAAGATAGGATTTAAATTGCAATAATTAAAAGGGAGCAGTTTCCATAACAAATATTTTTGGAAGGAGCAGTTTAAATCCTATTTTTTGGTATTTTTATTTGTTGGATTTGGCAATTTTCATCGGCTGAAAGGGAGGTGGTCCGCTCGGCCGTAGTCGGATTGTTGCGGGAGAAGTAAACAGACGGCGAGCGCGCGGCGCACCGCCGGGTCGCTCATACCCACACATGTTCGGTGCACGCGGACGGAACCGCCGAGCAGTCGTCTCCCGCTTCCCCCGCCCGGCACCATGTGCACTTCTCAACGACCAATCAGGAAATTGTGGACATGCTTCCAAGCTTGGCCGCGAGATGACAGCAGTGCGCCGCGCGCAAAAGTCTGCCTCACTTTTTTCCGGGGCGCTGGTAATCTCCCTATTCATCTCTGGTGAGATTATAATATCGTGATCAACAAGACTGCGTTCACATGCGTTCCAAAAAAACAAAATTCCGTCGACCTCATTCTCGCTATCACAAGCTTAACTGTGTTTTGTTTAATTTTTGGAACGAAAAAGTGGGAAATTGGGAACACAGCCAACGCGCTATAGCTATAGGGCTTATATATTATCCCAAAGGAAGATTAACAAAAGTTGCGTCTAACTGAAAATACAACAAATCTAATAATAGACGTATTCATCCAGACCAGACCAATCAAATTAAAATTTACAAAAAATTTATAAAAAACGCGAATTACGAATATCAGCGCGCGTGTCGGATTCTGGTTCACGCAAAAATGCTATTTTCTGCTAGGCTTTTGATGGTAGCAAGCGGTACTTGTTTTTATTTTTTAAGATATTACAGCCAGTGTATGGGGGACACGCTTCATAAACGACATTTTTACTAACTACATGACGATTTTTTCTCGTTGATTTTTAAAAAAGTAGTATGTTAAAATTTAGAATATTATAAGATTCAAATGCCTTTTTGCGTAATATAGCTTGCGATAGTAAATCCTGAGAATTTTAATCCGAATTATGCGTTTTGTTGATTTTTTCACTTGATCATATGAGCCACGCGGGAGAAGGGCAGGCGACTTGGCTATAGTCTACGGGGGGCGAGCACGGTAGTGGCGAAAATCGCTGCTCCCCCCTCGTAGGCTACTTTTTCGATTATATTTTAATTTTTGAGGAGAAGTAAAGGTCAGGCAGTCTACCTAGATTGTTTATTACTAAGTTCATGTAATCTAGATGTCATTTCGAGTGATTTATTAATTTTTCAGAATATTATCAGTCGTACATAGTCTACGGGGGGCGAGCACGGTATTGGCGAAAATCGCTGCTCCCCCCTCGTAGGCTACTTTTTCGATTATTTTGTAATTTTTGAGAACAAGTAAAGGTCAGGCAGTCTACCTAGATTGTTTATTACTTAGTTCATGAAATCTAGATGTCATTTCGAGTGATTTATTAATTTAGCGGAATATTATCAGTCGTTCATAGTCTACGGGGGGCGAGCTCGGAAGAGACGAAAATCGTTGCTCCCCCCTCGTAGGCTACTTTTTCGATTTTATTTTATTTTTGAGAAAAAAAAAAGGCCTGGCACTCTACCTAGATTGTTTATTACTAAGTTCATGTAATCTAGATGTCATTTCGAGTGATTTATTAATTTTGCGGAATATTATCAGTCGTTCATAGTCTACGGGGGGCGAGCTCGGAAGAAACGAAAATCGTTGCTCCCCCCCGTAGGCTACTTTTTCGATTTTATTTTATTTTTGAGAACAAAAAAAGGCCTGGCACTCTACCTAGATTGTTTATTACTAAGTTCATGTAATCTAGATGTCATTTCGAGTGATTTATTAATTTTTCAGAATATTATCAGTCGTTCATAGTCTATGGGGGGCGAGCTCGGAAGAAACGAAAATCGTTGCTCCCCCCTCGTAGGCTACTTCTTCGATTATATTTTAATTTTTGAGGAGAAGTAAAGGTCAGGCATTCTACCTAGATTGTTTATTACTAAGTTCATGTAATCTAGATTTCATTTCGAGTGATTTATTAATTTTACGGAATATTATCAGTCGTACATAGTCTACGGGGGGCGAGCACGGTATTGGCGAAAATCGCTGCTCCCCCCTCGTAGGCTACTTTTTCGATTATTTTGTAATTTTTGAGAACAAGTAAAGGTCAGGCAGTCTACCTAGATTGTTTATTACTTAGTTCATGAAATCTAGATGTCATTTCGAGTGATTTATTAATTTTGCGGAATATTATCAGTCGTTCATAGTCTACGGGGGGCGAGCTCGGAAGAGACGAAAATCGTTGCTCCCCCCTCGTAGGCTACTTTTTCGATTTTATTTTATTTTTGAGAAAAAAAAAGGCCTGGCACTCTACCTAGATTGTTTATTACTAAGTTCATGTAATCTAGATGTCATTTCGAGTGATTTATTAATTTTGCGGAATATTATCAGTCGTTCATAGTCTACGGGAGGCGAGCTCGGAAGAAACGAAAATCGTTGCTCCCCCCCGTAGGCTACTTTTTCGATTTTATTTTATTTTTGAGAACAAAAAAAGGCCTGGCACTCTACCTAGATTGTTTATTACTAAGTTCATGTAATCTAGATGTCATTTCGAGTGATTTATTAATTTTTCAGAATATTATCAGTCGTTCATAGTCTATGGGGGGCGAGCTCGGAAGAAACGAAAATCGTTGCTCCCCCCTCGTAGGCTACTTCTTCGATTATATTTTAATTTTTGAGGAGAAGTAAAGGTCAGGCATTCTACCTAGATTGTTTATTACTAAGTTCATGTAATCTAGATTTCATTTCGAGTGATTTATTAATTTTACGGAATATTATCAGTCGTACATAGTCTACGGGGGGCGAGCACGGTATTGGCGAAAATCGTTGCTCCCCCTCGTAGGCTACTTCTTCGATTATATTTTAATTTTTGAGGACAAGTAAAAAATTTTTTAGTTACTAAAAAATATAGAAATTTTTCTTACATTATAATAAATTTTAATAGAACGTTTCTCTCAGTGTAGTCATAAATCAACAGAGCCTGTCCGTGGCCAGCTAGTCTACGGGTGGTCGAGCTCGCTCGGGCGCCGGGCGGCTCCGACCGCCCGTAGACTAGCATATGTGTAAATACAGTTACACGACGACGGAAAAGAAGATTATAGCAGTATGGAAATGTTTAAAACATCATGCGTAATTAGTTATTGTAGCATGCAATTACTAGACATAAATCAACAGCACCTGTCCGTGGCCAGCTAGTCTACGGGTGGTCGAGCTCGCTCCATATAAACTCCACTAGCGTAATAATTTTGTCTTTTGAGGTTATGAACGCTATTCAGCACTATTATTTAGTTTTCATTACTTCAATACATAATGTGCGAAATCGAGCTTTGCGAAGAGAGTTTAAAAAAAATAATATTTTTAAAAAGCATAGATTACATCAAGATTGTATTATATGTTACCTTCTTAATATACTGTTGATAAAAAACAGTATATAACTTGCAATGGAATATTGATGAATATAATTGTAGGCTCCTGCTTTCACCTATAACATATAATAAAAACAAATAAACATTTCTATCATTTTACATAACGAACATGGATAGTATATCTTACCTAATTATGTTATCGATGCATGAGTAAAAAAGCTATATTTTAATTCCCTGTAACGTGAATTTCTGGAATAAAATTTAGAATTTAAAAAATTTTTGGAGGCAGTACCTCTCTCCATTTTTATAAAGCAACATATGATTGCTGTCATGCATATCAATGGCGTTATATTTGTATTGTTTTGATCGTTAGTATACAGTAAGTAAGTAAGTAAAGTCATGCATTTTAAGACAACACCAGAAAACACAACTTATGCGACATTATCCCATTTTCGTATGGAATGTGTTTGTTAAATAATTTAATAGTATTATCGATTACGATAACAAGTTTTTTATTAATTTTTATGATTTGAATATACAAATCCTTCTCCACCCCTGTACTAAATGGGTTTCTTACATAAACACATTGTATGATTGCCATTACGAATATCTGTGTTGTTCTTTTTGTATTGTTCTTTGTAAAAAGTTTTTTATTTTTTGCATGCAGTAATAAAGAAACGATATGTTTCCAGAGAACATAGGAAAGTATAAATGGTTTGTAATATTATCTGTTGTGGTGATATATCACGGTTAAATATGATTGTTATATTATTATTATCATGCATGACTTTAATAGAAACACCCTCCTCCACCCCTGCAAAAGACAGGCTACTTACATTTTTACTTTGTTTGTTAAGATTTTCTTGTTTTTGGCATGCAGTAAAAAAGTTATAAGATGCATTTCCAGACAACATAGGAAAGCATAAATGGTTTGTCATATTATATGTTGTGGTGATATATCACTATAAAATATGATTGTTACATTATGATTATTATGCATTATTTTAATAGAAAATCCCTCCTCCACCCCTGCAAAAGGCAGGCTACTTACATTTTTACTTTGCTAAAAAAATTAATTCATGCTTGTATCATTATGCTACTTATCATTAGAATTACAGAAAAGTAATTGAAAAAGTGTCATCCTGTAAAAAAGTTATATGTAAAAAATGCCATAATTAAATATCTCATGCTCGAGGAAAACGTTGCAATGTACGTTCGCTTATTACCTTAACTAAGTGTTGTCTCATTAGAGAAGCATTTAGAGAATAATTTACCATCGAAGGATCAGTGCCGAAAGCTATTTCGGTAACAAATGCAGATGCATAAACACCACAACTGACGGAATCTGGTTGTCTGGTGACTGGAACGAATATAACATCATCTGAATTAACGTAGTCATACCGTGTTCGTAAATATTGTTTTTCTTGTTCATGCAGAAAGTCGTATTCTAGACGATTAAGACTATCGTAAATAAACAAATCACATCCATTAAAAAATACACATATCCAATGTTTAAATTGGTTACCTCCCACTATTTGTATATGTTTTAAGTTACTTGCAGGTTTCAGTAACTGTACATATACAAAATGCTGAACAACATGAATTTCAAAGTCATGTAAATGTCGTCGAACTATTTTCATAAATGTTTCTATAACATCGTCAAGTAAAAAGTCATTAATTGCCATTATATTGGAAATGACTTGGTTAATATTTATTGATGAATTACATACATCAAGTGCTTCTTGACATTCTTCATTACTTAAAGCCGAATGTGGACCGTTAGAAATTTTTTTGGATTTTTTAATATTCATGTTAGAAATTTGATCCATATTATTTCTTTTCCGAGATTCAATAGACATTTTTTGCAACTGCTTTCTCATTTTAGTAATTATGGAATTCTTCTTTATGTTAGATTGAGAAGACTTCAAATCTACTTTAGCATGAGTTTCTTCAACACCATCGCTATAGTATGGTTCGTACATATTTTCATTTTCAATTACGGTCAAATCGATTTTCTTAGGCTCAGATTTTTTTTCTGTGCCACCTGTTTGACATTGTTATTCTTTTTAATTCTTTTTTAGAAATTCGAGCTGCAGCACGAATTTCTTTTTCATTTTGAGCTTTTAGAATATAAGCGGGATCTTTGATAGGCATGTTTCTACGTACGCGACTATCAACAATTTCCGGTAATAGGCATTCCATATAAAATCTTGTCAACTTCGGTTCCATTTTTATCTCCCAAAATTGTCTGTCATACTCTTCTCTAACAATATGAATGCCTTTTGGAGTATATAGTATGAACAAGCAATACTTCCTTTGACTGACATGGAGACATCCTTGAACTTGATAATAATATGAATGATTTCTGTTTAATTTTTTTACATTTGTTGGGTGAAAAATATCTCTAACAAGCTTAATTTGTTTAATTGCTTGTAAGGGTGTCAACTCTCGGGCAGTATATGGCGATTTTATTTCAATCATTCCATCTTTTCCTATTTTTCCATCTAAACTTGCACCTAAGTATGGTTTTTCAATGTCGATTAATAAACCAGCTGGTTCGATTTTCACCTTCAATTTCTTTTCTACTAGAGGAATAGCAACTTTCTCCTTGTCATGACCATACCGTAGCTGAGGTAAATCTAATGGGATGGGGTATAATATACTCTCAACAGTCCCTGCACAGGATGTTGAATCTTTTAATTTGCAGATTACACCAAATTTTGACGCTGTCAACAGGTTACGTCTTCTTTCATACCACTCATCTGATTCATTTTGTTTAACCGTATTTCTTTCAATTTCATGTCGATTGTCTCTGTCCGTTTCTAACTGTTGAAAGTGATTACGGACTAACTCATCAAATACTTCATTAGAAACATCAGGTTCCTGATGGTTATCGCCATATTCTTTCGCTTCGTCTTTAAAGGCTACTGTCTTTTTTTTCTTGCCTTTTGACTGTGACAATAATTTGTTTTGTAATATTTTAACTTGATGCTGTGCTTCTACGTCAATAGCAACATCAAAATCTTCATCGATATAGCTACTTAATGTTCCATATACAGATTCAGTATTATATTGTATTGCTCCGATCAAACACCTAATATAATAAGAATCTGCGAAAGCGTGATTAGTACGTTTCCCGTCGACATATTTGGCGATTCGGGAATTGAAGTTTTCTGCCGCATTTGTTGTAACTTTACGCAACAAACTTTCAGTAAAGCAGCTTACCTTTTTAACTGCTTCTTCTATACTGTCATAAATACGGCAAGCCTTTAAAACAGGAATCCAATTCTTTTCATTTTTGCGTTTAGTGCAATTCAAACCTCGACTCTTGCAATGTTTATGTTGCCCATAAACGTGATTGACAACATTTAAAATATCTCGTTGGAGCTCTTTAACTTTCTCTTTTTGTGGACAATTTTGTTTTATACGTCGATTTGTGTGAAACATTATGGTTTTACGTACTCTAAAAGCGGATTTTTTAATAAATTCTCTAAATTTTAAAATATTTCCAGATACTGCATATCGGTTGATTTTCATTTTAGAAGCATCTACAATCTTATTGCACATATTTCTAAATAAATGGTTGTAGCAATATAATCTACCAACGCGTACACCATATTTTCCGTATACATCATTTTTTATTAAAGCATTGTATGTACCACTGTCTCCATCACCAATGTATGTCTTGTATATTAAATTGTGTGTTTCTACACTCTTTTGAAAACTTTTTAAAATACAATCGGTTTCCATGCTAGAAGAACTTTTTTTGTAGCTCCAATTTTTGAAGCACCTATGTGCTCGTGGTTTTCTGTTTAATTTCGCGGCTTTGAAACACGTTAAACAGAACTTCTGTCGGACTTCAACACTCAACACTTTTTTAGTTTCAACGCCAATAATAACGCCAACACAGAGTAAAGAGTCATGTTTCCCAGATCTATAACTTCGTTTACCATAGCCACCATCTCCTTCAACTTCTATCCACGGAATACCATTGATGATTTGTCCTTTATCGATAGCAATCTGCCTCTCTACTGCTCCAGCTTTTTTCATTTCATCGTTTGCTGCTTGTTCTATAATAGGCACAAGTGATTTTCTAAGCTTTATATAAGTTGATGGCGCCATACACGATATGTTCATTCCCGCACAGAGTTGCTTAAGGCCTTCATAACCTGTCCCAGTAACAACAGTTGCTAATACGCTCATTTTGTTGATAGGAAAACTCTTCTGTTTTTCTTGCTCGGAAGAAATCCACTGTTGAAATTTGCAATTAGTGCATTCAAAGAAGATTTTTGTGCCTAAACCTTTTTCTACTGATTCTGTAGCATTAATATTAGCTGCAGAACATTTAGTAAGGGAATGTTTTTTGTAAAGGTCAATGAATGACTGCAACAAATAATGTACATCGACAATTCTCCTGCCTTTCAAGTCTAAGCCATTCAAAATGTTAGTGCTTATACTAGAAATGGCAGCTGTTTCATCTTCAGCAGTATAATCTTCAGAAGAAATGCAAACATCTTTCCAATAATGTAGGGTATATTCATTTTCAACGTTGGCTGTTTCATTATGAACATGAACATTTTTTGTTATATCGGATATTTGTTCATTTCGATTAGTACAATCGTTAGAAATTGCAGCTGTTTCTTCTTCGGTTGTATAAACTTCAGTAGAGCTGCAAACAACTTTCGAGAAATTTCGAGTATCTTCGTGTTGAACGTCTGCAATTTCATTCTGAACATTAACATTTATTGATGTATCGAATTCTTGGTTATTTTCATTAGTGCAGTCACTATCAACATTATCATGTTGAAATTGATCACAAAAAATATCGTGACCAACATTATTCACACAACTTTCGTTATTGCATTCTTGAAATACTTCTAGAATTTCTGTGATGTTATCATTTGAAGTTAACTCTTGACTTGCATTTTTTTTTGCTAATAAAGATTGTCGCCTGAAAAAAACGGTTAAATTCTCAAATATAAGAACATTAAAGTTGGGGACATATTCTGAGAAGTTTTGTTTAAGTAATCTTAATCATCCAACTCTACTAGAAAAACGTATTGATATACTTCGTACAAGTGTCCGCTTGTGTTTACGATGGTTCAAACGCTACTCCCGAGTCAAAGTGCTAAATAAAGAGGTTACCTAAAATTTAAAAAAATAGTCATATCTAAGCGAGCTTCAAGTGCTGTAATTTTAGCAAACCTTCGCGCTATTTTTATTTTTGTAACCTAGCAATCGTTACTCACACCAATCAAAATACGATTATGAGCCAATCGGAGCCAATCTCCGAGTTGAAGATTATTGTTCAGCGGAAAAAATACATAAAAAACAACTACTCGGAAGTGCGGCCATCAATCGGCCACAAATAATATGTAGATTATATAGGGAATAATAATCCAATAGGATTTAATATTCTTTTTGTCCTCAGGTCGCAAAATGAATGTTAGCGGCCCGTATAGAGGTCGCGAAATACTAAATGTAAGGCCTAGGCCGCAAAATACATTTAGTATTTTGCGCATTCTATACGGATCGCAAAATTTTGCGGCCTTCGGACAAAAATAGTATATTAATAGCACCAAGGACGCAAAATGTATCATTCTCGGCGAGTGCGAGTTTTGGGGCCGAGGGTAGCGAGCCCGCCAAAACTCGCACTCGGGGGAATGTTACATTATGCGTCCGTGGTAGCATATACAATTTTTTTGTCCGAAGGCCGCAAAATGAATTTTCGTGTCCCGTATGGAAGTCGTGAAATTCTAAATGTATTACATTGTTTTACATTATGTATTTCGCGGCCTCTATACGGGCCGCGAAATAGTCATTTTGAATCCTGAGGACAAAAAATGACATATACTACTACGGACGCAAGCTGTAACATTCCCCGAGTGTGACCTTTGGCGGCCTCGCTAAGCGGGGCCCCGAAAATGATACATTTTGCGCCTTTGGTGCACAATGTACTATTTTTTTTTAATCAGGGTTGCGCCTAGATTGTATAGTCGGTTCATACGAAAAAAGGCGCGCTCCATGATTGACGGCGAAGTACCACCGTCACGCAGGGCGCCCTTTTTCGCCATCAACTGCAGTATCAGCGCGCCTTTTTTCGCCGTCAATTCCTGTAGTACGACTTTTTCGCCGTCACTTTTTGCAAGGGCGCCTTTTTTCGTATATACCGACGATATATCTAGTTTCTACAATATCGGAATTTTGTGAAAAAAGTTATCTTAGTCATGTTATACACTTTATTTATAATAAAATGACTGTTTGCATCATTTGAAATAAATAAATCACATTACAACAATGGTTTTTTTAAATTTTAACCTCTTCATTTAACACTGCTGTCTTGACACGGGAGTCGCGTTCGAACCACCTTCATCCTGGGTAAAAACCATCACATAACTTTGTACAAACTGCGACGTCTATGCTTGTTTCTAATTTATTATTAAGTAGTGACACCTACAATAATTTTTTACCCCTGCAAAGCGAGGACTGCAAAACGCGATCGGCACGTAACGGGAAAATATTAAAGAAACTAGTATGTGCGTGGTAGTTTCCAAACGAAAGGAAATCTGGCGTTTGGTTCACAAATTATGGAGGAAACAATACTTTCGACCAGGATATAATATTAAACATAATTATCTTATAACAATACAATCCAAATGAATAAAAAATTAGTTAATATTTATTGAAGGGTGCCAGCCTGAGTTAAAATCACGAAAAAATTGTTTTTGTTTCATTATAATTTTCATTTTTATTTTCATTGTGATTTTGATTTTTTTTTCATAGTGAAATACAAATAACCTCGTTCAAAACAGCTCTTACACGAAACAAAAATGAGCAGATGTACATAAGAAAAGCGCATTTCTTTGAAGCAGGTAAAGTGTTGTTAATGGGCGATATTACATTATGTTTATTGTATCATTGGATTAAAATTAACAAGTAACATCTTGACTCATTATCCTTGTTGATCATTTAGATTAAAATTACAATTTTTTCATATGTAATTTTTAACTATGCTATTATATCAAGAATGGTTTCTTTTATATTTTTTAGACCATTTATTCTTTAACGGCATATGTACCTACAGGTAATAGTACATTATGTAACAGGGGACTGCAGTCGCTGATTATTCCCGCGGGTGAGTTACACTGCCCGAGCGAACGTAGCGAAGCGAGGGCAGTGATCACCCAAGAAAATGATCGACTTTAGTACTATGTTACATATAATATTTTATTCCCATCTCCATGGTGTCCACTTTATAGATTTGAAAAGTTATTTTGTATTTATGTTATAATTTTGTTAGTTTTAACTAAACTCACTGTAAACATTGAAAATTGGGTCCTTCAATAAAAAATAAATTAATATTTTATTAAATACGTTATGTAGAATGGCAAAAAATAATCGACACGTATTCTTTCAATTTTTCATTAGTTGTAAATTGAAAGTGTTAAAGCTCATAGAAGTTTTCCCTTGACGTTACATTCATATATGAATGTAACGTCATAAACATTGCAATATATATATATATATATATATATATATATATATATATATATATATATATATATATATATATCATATTTACGAGAATTGGTGGTTTTGAGGAGATATCAACGTATAAATTGGTACTTTTGAAGAGTTTTGGCACTTTTGAGGAGGCTCCTCAACAATTCTACGTAAGAATCGGTACTTTTGAGGAGGCTTAGGCTTCGTCTACAATGTTTCTTTGGAACACTTTTGTGACTTTTCCGTGGTTTTTTTCCGCTTTTTCGGTACTAAAAGCGGGCGCCGCAGGCCCCCTGCGAATCACGGTACCCTGAGGGTCATTATTTCTTTAGTAACGTATATGTGTTCCGGAATTCTTATTCAAACTCTCAGAGTAACAAACTATATCTCCTCAAAAGTACTGATTTGCAAACATATATATATATATATATATATATATATATATATATATATATATATATATATATATATATATAAAAAAATCCTAAAATTTCAAACGTCTGTAACTCGGTTAATATTCATTCCTATAAAAAATAAAAAATACGTGTTTGTTTTCCTTTTCAATATTATGAATAGTATATTACGACACAAGGCCAGTAAAATAAGAAATGTCTCAGATCACATGTAATTGTCGGCCGAGGCGAAGTCGAGGTTGATAAATATGTGATCTGAGGCTTTCTTTTTTACTGGCCATGGTCTGTTATTATTTTTCTGCCCGACGGCGCCGAGAAAGCGGCAACTTCGTTTCGCGCAGCGGCCAGAAAGTTGGTGCTTTCCGACCGGAGGGCAGAAAAGGTGGATATAATGAAGTTTTTCATGCAAAGATCCAATTATATGATTCCTTCATATACGGGAATAAAGGAAAAGAGGGAATCAAACGCGACTTTTGTCCCGCTTTTCAGGCTATAAAGTGTCCATTATAGAGGACATAGGAATAAAAATTATACAGACCTTGGCCAGTAAAAAAGCAAGCCTCAGATCACATGTGATCTGAGACATTTCTTACTGGCCTAGGTGTGTAATATACTATATTTCTTGCAGGGTATACTCTTATTGTTATTATGCACAACATCTGCAAATTTCAGAAAGCCTAGCTTCAGATACAGCTGTTTAAGGAGGTTCGACACCGAAATGAAAAAGATAACGTCATTCCAAAAACTTAATATTGTTGTTCTTCGATTGATTTTCTATTAGTGTGCGAAATTTCAGAACGTTTGTCAACTCGGTTATGAAAATATTCAACTTCAAAGTTGAACTCTTATACACGGGCTCTTGTGGAAGTACCTTGGTAAAACACAAAACAGTTAGGACGCAATTCGTTAAAGAAGCTTAGAGCGAATCAAAAAACTAACGACAATATAGCAAATATACAGGAGAATGTTTATACGCTATCTGAACGCGATTGACAACGCCGATTCGGAGTACTGCGGTAAAACGTAAACAAACGGTTGAGTTCGTTGGCTGCGGGAGGGGGTATGCGGTGAGCGTAGCAGCGCGAGCGGTGAGAGGGGACCCCCTCCCCACGCCCCGCGAGCGGTGAGCTATCGAACCTCTTAAAAGTAGGTAACTTCGGCCACGCGTGTCTTTATGTGCGTGTAAAAAAACGAAGGCGCACTGCGTGTGTATCTACACAGACGTATTAATAGTGCTTCTATGTGTTTGCAAATGTCGATTTGCAAAGCGGAATTGAAGGTACTCGCCTGCACGAACCTACGTGAGCGAACCAACCACGCGCCGCTCGATGAATGGACTCGCTGCCTTATTACTGCTTAGTATTCAAATAAATTTTGTCTTTACTTATACAGATTGAGGAGTATGACTATGTTATTATTATTCAGTAATATTATTATTCAGTACACTGAATATTATTCAGTGTAATATAAATTTGTTGAATAGCTTTCGTTTCGTCAGGAAATCATTCAATGGTGATAATATACCCTCCACAGAAAAATCCTTCGCAGGCTCTTAACAAAAAATGTCGCGCACGCTTTGTTCCGGGTAATTAGTATAACTTATTATTAAGCATCATAAAAATTTGTTAAATATTTTTAGTTCCGTTTGAGAATTGTTCAAAAATAATAATTCGCTAAACGAAAAACCCTTCGCAGGCTCTTTACATAAAATGTCACGCACACGTCTAACCTAATATATGAATAGAGCAATCGTGGACAAAATGATGGAAATTACAATAACATCATCAATAATGGTTACTCAAAAGATTTGACAGTTCCTAACTCAGGCTGGTAACCTTATAAATTAGCTCGGTACTTACGTCCTTTTTGCATAACATTTCCTAGGGCGTCTAAATGTATTTCTCCTATTAGCCATGATGACTCGTCATACACGATAAACGCCAACGTCAAATAATTTAATGGTTGTGCTTTTGTATATTAGCTCACACTCAATAGTAGTCTAATAAACTATGATGTTAACGTTTATTATAATATTTTGTAAACAATTTGTTGAACTTTTGTACAAATTGTAGAATACCACTGCTGACTACCAGGGTATACTGATAAAAGACACGTTAATACCTGACAAATTATTTGTCGCAGATGTCGCTGGCCTACTATTTTGTAAATGAAAACTATCACCACGGCAGGAGTGGCGGTTGTTTTTTTAACACGCATTATATATCTATATATATCAAAGATGGCTGCTCTGAGAGTACAACCACCAGAGGGCGCATTCATTGGTCGTGTAGAAAATAAATATTTTAGATTTAAATTAAATATCGAAGTTTGGAGAAAACCGATCCACATATCATTGAACGTGGTGCATCGTAATGGAAAATAAAGAAATATTTCGACGGCTGAGAGGACGAAAACGCTATCTCGACTCGCGTTTTGAAAAGCTTTATACGAAATTTCCGGTAAGAACAGTATTTCCGGAAAAATATGCAGAAAAAATACATCTACCTGTTATAAAGTAGTAAATATCATGTAAGATAAAAAAAGGTTTGCTTTTATATCATTTGGAAATCGTTTCACAATAAAGAACTCTCTAAACGAAAACTCCTTCACATGCTCTTTACGAAAACTGTCGCGACCCGTACTTCCAGAAAATCCCATGGAATCGCGGAAAATTCTTTAAACTATTATAAGTTGTATTTATTACAAGGTATAATAAATATAACTTAAGAAGCTTTGATTTCATCGGGAAATCGTTAGACAATAATAAATCTCAAAATGAAAAATCCATTACGGGCTCTTTACAAAAAATGTCGCACACCCGTATCTCAAAAAATAGTGTAAAAAAATGGTTTTAACTTTTATAACTTTGAATTTATTACAAGGTATAATAAATATTACTTGAAAAGCCGCGATTTTATAGGGAAATCGTTAGACAATAATAAATCTCTCAACGAAAACCACTTTCCATACTCTCCACAAAAAATGTCGAGCACCCGCATTTCCCGAAAATTGTGTGAAATTTGTGAAAATGAAGTCTTCAATCTTTTATAACTTGCGATTTATTACAAGGAATTTTCTAAAATTAATAAATATTTATAATCAACAATTATTTCTATAACTGGCTAATTTGTCTTTGATCGGGTTCTGAAAGTCAATTGACTAGTAATACGTCCCCGAATTACATAATCTGGAAAAAAGAATTTTTTGCAGAGCCCACAACGCGAATAGCACGAGGAAGCCGCTAATGGAATGTATCTACGGGCGTAAACAGCGCGCGACGACTGCCTTGGCTGATTTTATACACCTTTTATTTTATTTGCAAAGGAGGTGACTACGGCATTCACTATACATTTAATTTTTACTCATTCTTACACCCTAAAATTCATATTTTTCTAATTTTTTATGTATATTTAATAAACACTCATGATCAACAATAATTGATATAACTGACGAATTGGTATTTGATCGGGTTCTGAAAGTCAATTAACAAGTAATACGTCCCCGTATTACATAATCTCATAAAAGGAATCTTTGCCAAAGCCTGCAACACGAATAGCACGCCGAAGCTGTTGATGGAATGTACCTACGGGCGTAAACAGCGCGCGGCGCCCGAGCGGTGCTCACGCCTGTAGACTACCGGGCCGAATTTATTACAAATTCTTTGGATTTGCCAACGCGATGGCAATGGCCACCAATTAACGTTTTTTGTTTACTGATTGTTACGCCGTACTATTCTGATTTTGCACCTTGGATTTTTAATTATAGCTAATATTAAATATTTATTATTAATAAATATTTCCATAACTGGCAAATTTCTCTTGTATTGGGTTCACAAGGTCGATTAGCGAGTAAACCGTCTCGAGTAAATGTTATAAACATTGCCATACAGCTCTAATCTTCATTTCTGTCGTCGTGTAACTGAATTTACACATATGCTAGTCTACGGGCGGTCGGAGCCGCTCGACGCCCGAGCGAACTCGACCACCCGTAGACTAGCTGGCGACGGACATGCTCTGTTGATTTTTGTCTTGTAATTGCATCCTACAATAACTAATTATGTATGATGTTATAAACATTTCCATACTGCTCTAATCTTCATTTCTGTCGTCGTGTAACTGAATTTACACAAATGCTAGTCTACGGGCGGACGGAGCCGCCCGGCGCCCGAGCAAACTCGACCACCCGTAGACTAGCTGGCCACGGACACGCTCTGTTGATTTATGTCTTGTAATTGCATCATGTAATCTAGATGTCATTTCGAGTGATTTATTAATTTTGCGGAATATTATCAGTCGTTCATAGTCTACGGGGGGCGAGCTCGGAAGAGACGAAAATCGTTGCTCCCCCCTCGTAGGCTACTTTTTCGATTTTATTTTATTTTTGAGAAAAAAAAAAGGCCTGGCACGCTACCTAGATGGTTTATTACTAAGTTCATGTAATCTAGATGTCATTTTGAGTGATTTATTAATTTTTCAGAATATTATCAGTCGTTCATAGTCTACGGGGGGCGAGCTCGGAAGAAACGAAAATCGTTGCTCCCCCCCGTAGGCTACTTTTTCGATTTTATTTTATTTTTGAGAACAAAAAAAGGCCTGGCACTCTACCTAGATTGTTTATTACTAAATTCACGTAATCTAGATTTCATTTCGAGTGATTTATTAATTTTTCAGAATATTATCAGTCGTTCAAAGTCTACGGGGGGCGAGCTCGGAAGAAACGAAAATCGTTGCTCCCCCCTCGTAGGCTACTTCTTCGATTATATTTTAATTTTTGAGGACAAGTAAAGGTCAGGCACTCTACCTATATTGTTTATTACTTGTTCATGAAATCTAGATGTCATTTCGAGTGATTTATTAATTTTTTGAATATTATCAGTCGTACATAGTCTACGGGGGGCGAGCTCGGAAGAAACGAAAATCGTTGCTCCCCCCTCGTAGGCTACTTCGTCGATTATATTATAATTTTTGAGGACAAGTAAAGGTCAGGCATTCTACCTAGATTGTTTATTACTAAGTTCATGTAATCTAGATGTCATTTCGAGTGATTTATTAATTTTTCAGAATATTATCAGTCGTACATAGTCTACGGGGGGCGAGCTCGGAAGAAACGAAAATCGTTGCTCCCCCCTCGTAGGCTACTTCGTCGATTATATTTTAATTTTTGAGGACAAGTAAAGGTCAGGCATTCTACCTAGATTGTTTATTACTAAGTTCATGTAATCTAGATTTCATTTCGAGTGATTTATTAATTTTACGGAATATTATCAGTCGTACATAGTCTACGGGGGGCGAGCACGGTATTGGCGAAAATCGCTGCTCCCCCTCGTAGGCTACTTCTTCGATTATATTTTAATTTTTGAGGACAAGTAAAGGTCAGGCATTCTACCTAGATTGTTTATTACTTAGTTCATGAAATCTAGATGTCATTTCGAGTGATTTATTAATTTTGCGGAATATTATCAGTCGTTCATAGTCTACGGGGGGCGAGCTCGGAAGAGACGAAAATCGTTGCTCCCCCCTCGTAGGCTACTTTTTCGATTTTATTTTATTTTTGAGAAAAAAAAAGGCCTGGCACTCTACCTAGATGGTTTATTACTAAGTTCATGTAATCTAGATGTCATTTCGAGTGATTTATTAATTTTTCAGAATATTATCAGTCGTTCATAGTCTACGGGGGGCGAACTCGGAAGAAATGAAAATCGTTGCTCCCCACTCGTAGGCTACTTCTTCGATTATATTTTAATTTTTGAGGACAAGTAAAGGTCAGGCACTCTACCTAGATTGTTTATTACTAAGTTCATGTAATCTAGATTTCATTTCGAGTGATTTATTAATTTTACGGAATATTATCAGTCGTACATAGTCTACGGGGGGCGAGCACGGTATTGGCGAAAATCGCTGCTCCCCCCTCGTAGGCTACTTCTTCGATTATATTTTAATTTTTGAGGACAAGTAAAGGTCAGGCATTCTACCTAGATTGTTTATTACTTAGTTCATGAAATCTAGATGTCATTTCGAGTGATTTATTAATTTTGCGGAATATTATCAGTCGTTCATAGTCTACGGGGGGCGAGCTCGGAAGAGACGAAAATCGTTGCTCCCCCCTCGTAGGCTACTTTTTCGATTTTATTTTATTTTTGAGAAAAAAAAAGGCCTGGCACTCTACCTAGATGGTTTATTACTAAGTTCATGTAATCTAGATGTCATTTCGAGTGATTTATTAATTTTTCAGAATATTATCAGTCGTTCATAGTCTACGGGGGGCGAACTCGGAAGAAACGAAAATCGTTGCTCCCCACTCGTAGGCTACTTCTTCGATTATATTTTAATTTTTGAGGACAAGTAAAGGTCAGGCACTCTACCTAGATTGTTTATTACTAAATTCACGTAATCTAGATTTCATTTCGAGTGATTTATTAATTTTACGGAATATTATCAGTCGTACATAGTCTACGGGGGGCGAGCACGGTATTGGCAAAAATCGCTGCTCCCCCCTCGTAGGCTACTTCGTCGATTATATTTTAATTTTTGAGGACAAGTAAAGGTCAGGCATTCTACCTAGATTGTTTATTACTATGTTCATGTAATCTAGATGTCATTTCGAGTGATTTATTAATTTTTCAGAATATTATCAGTCGTTCATAGTCTACGGGGGGCGAGCTCGGAAGAAACGAAAATCGTTGCTCCCCCCTCGTAGGCTACTTCTTCGATTATATTTTAATTTTTAAGGACAAGTAAAGGTCAGGCACTCTACCTAGATTGTTTATTACTTTGTTCATGAAATCTAGATGTCATTTCGAGTGATTTATTAATTTTTTCGAATATTATCAGTCGTACATAGTCTACGGGGGGCGAGCTCGGAAGAAACGAAAATCGTTGCTCCCCCCTCGTAGGCTACTTCGTCGATTATATTTTAATTTTTGAGGACAAGTAAAGGTCAGGCATTCTACCTAGATTGTTTATTACTATGTTCATGTAATCTAGATGTCATTTCGAGTGATTTATTAATTTTTCAGAATATTATCAGTCGTACATAGTCTACGGGGGGCGAGCTCGGAAGAAACGAAAATCGTTGCTCCCCCCCCGTAGGCTACTTCGTCGATTTTATTTTATTTTTGAGAACAAAAAAAAGGCCTGGCACTCTTCCTAGATTGTTTATTACTAAGTTCATGTAATCTAGATGTCATTTCGAGTGATTTAATAATTTTTTGGAATATTATCAGTCGTACATAGTCTACGGGGGGCGAGCACGGTATTGGCGAAAATCGCTGCTCCCCCCTCGTAGGCTACTTCTTCGATTATATTTTAAATTTTGAGGACAAGTAAAGGTCAGGCATTCTACCTAGATTGTTTATTACTTAGTTCATGAAATCTAGATGTCATTTCGAGTGATTTATTAATTTTGCGGAATATTATCAGTCGTTCATAGTCTACGGGGGGCGAGCTCGGAAGAGACGAAAATCGTTGCTCCCCCCTCGTAGGCTACTTTTTCGATTTTATTTTATTTTTGAGAAAAAAAAAAAGGCCTGGCACTCTACCTAGATGGTTTATTACTAAGTTCATGTAATCTAGATGTCATTTTGAGTGATTTATTAATTTTTCAGAATATTATCAGTCGTTCATAGTCTACGGGGGGCGAGCTCGGAAGAAACGAAAATCGTTGCTCCCCCCTCGTAGGCTACTTCTTCGATTATATTTTAATTTTTGAGGACAAGTAAAGGTCTGGTACTCTACCTAGATTGTTTATTACTTTGTTCATGAAATCTAGATGTCATTTCGAGTGATTTATTAATTTTTTGGAATATTATCAGTCGTACATAGTCTACGGGGGGCGAGCTCGGAAGAAACGAAAATCGTTGCTCCCCCCTCGTAGGCTACTTCGTCGATTATATTTTAATTTTTGAGGACAAGTAAAGGTCAGGCATTCTACCTAGATTGTTTATTACTAAGTTCATGTAATCTAGATTTCATTTCGAGTGATTTATTAATTTTACGGAATATTATCAGTCGTACATAGTCTACGGGGGGCGAGCACGGTATTGGCGAAAATCGCTGCTCCCCCTCGTAGGCTACTTCTTCGATTATATTTTAATTTTTGAGGACAAGTAAAGGTCAGGCATTCTACCTAGATTGTTTATTACTTAGTTCATGAAATCTAGATGTCATTTCGAGTGATTTATTAATTTTGCGGAATATTATCAGTCGTTCATAGTCTACGGGGGGCGAGCTCGGAAGAGACGAAAATCGTAGCTCCCCCCTCGTAGGCTACTTTTTCGATTTTATTTTATTTTTGAGAAAAAAAAAAGGCCTGGCACTCTACCTAGATGGTTTATTACTAAGTTCATGTAATCTAGGTGTCATTTTGAGTGATTTATTAATTTTTCAGAATATTATCAGTCGTTCATAGTCTACGGGGGGCGAGCTCGGAAGAAACGAAAATCGTTGCTCCCCCCTCGTAGGCTACTTCTTCGACTATATTTTAATTTTTGAGGACAAGTAAAGGTCAGGCACTCTACCTAGATTGTTTATTACTTTGTTCATGAAATCTAGATGTCATTTCGAGTGATTTATTAATTTTTTGTAATATTATCAGTCGTACATAGTCTACGGGGGGCGAGCTCGGAAGAAACGAAAATCGTTGCTCCCCCCCGTAGGCTACTTTTTCGATTTTATTTTATTTTTGAGAACAAAAAAAGGCCTGGCACTCTACCTAGATTGTTTATTACTAAGTTCATGTAATCTAGATGTCATTTCGAGTGATTTATTAATTTTTCAGAATATTATCAGTCGTTCATAGTCTACGGGGGGCGAGCTCGGAAGAAACGAAAATCGTTGCTCCCCCCTCGTAGGCTACTTCGTCGATTATATTTTAATTTTTGAGGACAAGTAAAGGTCAGGCATTCTACCTAGATTGTTTATTACTAAGTTCATGTAATCTAGATTTCATTTCGAGTGATTTATTAATTTTACGGAATATTATCAGTCGTACATAGTCTACGGGGGGCGAGCACGGTATTGGCGAAAATCGCTGCTCCCCCCTCGTAGGCTACTTCTTCGATTATATTTTAATTTTTGAGGACAAGTAAAGGTCAGGCATTCTACCTAGATTGTTTATTACTTAGTTCATGAAATCTAGATGTCATTTCGAGTGATTTATTAATTTTGCGGAATATTATCAGTCGTTCATAGTCTACGGGGGGCGAGCTCGGAAGAGACGAAAATCGTTGCTCCCCCCTCGTAGGCTACTTTTTCGATTTTATTTTATTTTTGAGAAAAAAAAAGGCCTGGCACTCTACCTAGATGGTTTATTACTAAGTTCATGTAATCTAGATGTCATTTCGAGTGATTTATTAATTTTTCAGAATATTATCAGTCGTTCATAGTCTACGGGGGGCGAACTCGGAAGAAACGAAAATCGTTGCTCCCCACTCGTAGGCTACTTCTTCGATTATATTTTAATTTTTGAGGACAAGTAAAGGTCAGGCACTCTACCTAGATTGTTTATTACTAAATTCACGTAATCTAGATTTCATTTCGAGTGATTTATTAATTTTACGGAATATTATCAGTCGTACATAGTCTACGGGGGGCGAGCACGGTATTGGCAAAAATCGCTGCTCCCCCCTCGTAGGCTACTTCGTCGATTATATTTTAATTTTTGAGGACAAGTAAAGGTCAGGCATTCTACCTAGATTGTTTATTACTATGTTCATGTAATCTAGATGTCATTTCGAGTGATTTATTAATTTTTCAGAATATTATCAGTCATTCATAGTCTACGGGGGGCGAGCTCGGAAGAAACGAAAATCGTTGCTCCCCCCTCGTAGGCTACTTCTTCGATTATATTTTAATTTTTAAGGACAAGTAAAGGTCAGGCACTCTACCTAGATTGTTTATTACTTTGTTCATGAAATCTAGATGTCATTTCGAGTGATTTATTAATTTTTTCGAATATTATCAGTCGTACATAGTCTACGGGGGGCGAGCTCGGAAGAAACGAAAATCGTTGCTCCCCCCTCGTAGGCTACTTCGTCGATTATATTTCAATTTTTGAGGACAAATAAAGGTCAGGCATTCTACCTAGATTGTTTATTACTATGTTCATGTAATCTAGATGTCATTTCGAGTGATTTATTAATTTTTCAGAATATTATCAGTCGTACATAGTCTACGGGGGGCGAGCTCGGAAGAAACGAAAATCGTTGCTCCCCCCTCGTAGGCTACTTCGTCGATTTTATTTTATTTTTGAGAACAAAAAAAGGCCTGGCACTCTTCCTAGATTGTTTATTACTAAGTTCATGTAATCTAGATGTCATTTCGAGTGATTTAATAATTTTTTGGAATATTATCAGTCGTACATAGTCTACGGGGGGCGAGCACGGTATTGGCGAAAATCGCTGCTCCCCCCTCGTAGGCTACTTCTTCGATTATATTTTAATTTTTGAGGACAAGTAAAGGTCAGGCATTCTACCTAGATTGTTTATTACTTAGTTCATGAAATCTAGATGTCATTTCGAGTGATTTATTAATTTTGCGGAATATTATCAGTCGTTCATAGTCTACGGGGGGCGAGCTCGGAAGAGACGAAAATCGTTGCTCCCCCCTCGTAGGCTACTTTTTCGATTTTATTTTATTTTTGAGAAAAAAAAAAGGCCTGGCACTCTACCTAGATGGTTTATTACTAAGTTCATGTAATCTAGATGTCATTTTGAGTGATTTATTAATTTTTCAGAATATTATCAGTCGTTCATAGTCTACGGGGGGCGAGCTCGGAAGAAACGAAAATCGTTGCTCCCCCCTCGTAGGCTACTTCTTCGATTATATTTTAATTTTTGAGGACAAGTAAAGGTCTGGTACTCTACCTAGATTGTTTATTACTTTGTTCATGAAATCTAGATGTCATTTCGAGTGATTTATTAATTTTTTGGAATATTATCAGTCGTACATAGTCTACGGGGGGCGAGCTCGGAAGAAACGAAAATCGTTGCTCCCCCCTCGTAGGCTACTTCGTCGATTATATTTTAATTTTTGAGGACAAGTAAAGGTCAGGCATTCTACCTAGATTGTTTATTACTAAGTTCATGTAATCTAGATTTCATTTTGAGTGATTTATTAATTTTACGGAATATTATCAGTCGTACATAGTCTACGGGGGGCGAGCACGGTATTGGCGAAAATCGCTGCTCCCCCCTCGTAGGCTACTTCTTCGATTATATTTTAATTTTTGAGGACAAGTAAAGGTCTGGTACTCTACCTAGATTGTTTATTACTTTGTTCATGAAATCTAGATGTCATTTCGAGTGATTTATTAATTTTGCGGAATATTATCAGTCGTTCATAGTCTACGGGGGGCGAGCTCGGAAGAGACGAAAATCGTTGCTCCACCCTCGTAGGCTACTTTTTCGATTTTATTTTATTTTTGAGAAAAAAAAAAGGCCTGGCACTCTACCTAGATGGTTTATTACTAAGTTCATGTAATCTAGGTGTCATTTTGAGTGATTTATTAATTTTTCAGAATATTATCAGTCGTTCATAGTCTACGGGGGGCGAGCTCGGAAGAAACGAAAATCGTTGCTCCCCCCTCATAGGCTACTTCTTCGATTATATTTTAATTTTTGAGGACAAGTAAAGGTCAGGCACTCTACCTAGATTGTTTATTACTTTGTTCATGAAATCTAGATGTCATTTCGAGTGATTTATTAATTTTTTGTAATATTATCAGTCGTACATAGTCTACGGGGGGCGAGCTCGGAAGAAACGAAAATCGTTGCTCCCCCCCGTAGGCTACTTTTTCGATTTTATTTTATTTTTGAGAACAAAAAAAGGCCTGGCACTCTACCTAGATTGTTTATTACTAAGTTCATGTAATCTAGATGTCATTTCGAGTGATTTATTAATTTTTCAGAATATTATCAGTCGTTCATAGTCTACGGGGGGCGAGCTCGGAAGAAACGAAAATCGTTGCTCCCCCCTCGTAGGCTACTTCTTCGATTATATTTTAATTTTTGAGGACAAGTAAAGGTCAGGCACTCTACCTAGATTGTTTATTACTTTGTTCATGAAATCTAGATGTCATTTCGAGTGATTTATTAATTTTTTGTAATATTATCAGTCGTACATAGTCTACGGGGGGCGAGCTCGGAAGAAACGAAAATCGTTGCTCCCCCCTCGTAGGCTACTTCGTCGATTATATTTTAATTTTTGAGGACAAGTAAAGGTCAGGCATTCTACCTAGATTGTTTATTACTAAGTTCATGTAATCTAGATGTCATTTCGAGTGATTTATTAATTTTTCAGAATATTATCAGTCGTACATAGTCTACGGGGGGCGAGCTCGGAAGAAACGAAAATCGTTGCTCCCCCTCGTAGGCTACTTCGTCGATTATATTTTAATTTTTGAGGACAAGTAAAGGTCAGGCATTCTACCTAGATTGTTTATTACTAAGTTCATGTATCTAGATTTCATTTCGAGTGATTTATTAATTTTACGGAATATTATCAGTCGTACATAGTCTACGGGGGGCGAGCCCGGTATTGGCGAAAATCGCTGCTCCCCCCTCGTAGGCTACTTCTTCGATTATATTTTAATTTTTGAGGACAAGTAAAGGTCAGGCATTCTACCTAGATTGTTTATTACTTAGTTCATGAAATCTAGATGTCATTTCGAGTGATTTATTAATTTTGCGGAATATTATCAGTCGTTCATAGTCTACGGGGGGCGAGCTCGGAAGAGACGAAAATCGTTGCTCCCCTCTCGTAGGCTACTTTTTCCATTTTATTTTATTTTTGAGAAAAAAAAAGGCCTGGCACTCTACCTAGATTGTTTATTACTAAGTTCATGTAATCTAGATGTCATTTCTAGTGATTTATTAATTTTTCAGAATATTATCAGTCGTTCATAGTCTACGGGGGGCGAGCTCTGAAGAAACGAAAATCGTTGCTCCCCCCTCGTAGGCTACTTCTTCGATTATATTTTAATTTTTGAGGACAAGTAAAGGTCAGGCACTCTACCTAGATTGTTTATTACTTTGTTCATGAAATCTAGATGTCATTTCGAGTGATTTATTAATTTTTTGGAATATTATCAGTCGTACATAGTCTACGGGGGGCGAGCTCGGAAGAAACGAAAATCGTTGCTGCCCCCTCGTAGGCTACTTCGTCGATTATATTTTAATTTTTGAGGACAAGTAAAGGTCAGGCATTCTACCTAGATTGTTTATTACTAAGTTCATGTAATCTAGATTTCATTTCGAGTGATTTATTATTTTTACGGAATATTATCAGTCGTACATAGTCTACGGGGGGCGAGCACGGTATTGGCGAAAATCGCTGCTCCCCCCTCGTAGGCTACTTCTTCGATCATATTTTAATTTTTGAGGACAAGTAAAGGTCAGGCATTCTACCTAGATTGTTTATTACTTAGTTCATGAAATCTAGATGTCATTTCGAGTGATTTATTAATTTTGCGGAATATTATCAGTCGTACATAGTCTACGGGGGGCGAGCTCGGAAGAAACGAAAATCGTTGCTCCCCCCCGTAGGCTACTTTTTCGATTTTATTTTATTTTTGAGAACAAAAAAAGGCCTGGCACTCTACCTAGATTGTTTATTACTAAGTTCATGTAATCTAGATGTCATTTCGAGTGATTTATTAATTTTTTGGAATATTATCAGTCGTACATAGTCTACGGGGGGCGAGCTCGGAAGAAACGAAAATCGTTGCTCCCCCCCGTAGGCTACTTTTTCGATTTTATTTTATTTTTGAGAACAAAAAAAGGCCTGGCACTCTACCTAGATTGTTTATTACTAAATTCATGAAATCTAGATGTCATTTCGAGTGATTTATTAATTTTGCGGAATATTATCAGTGTTTCATAGTCTACGGGGGGCGAGCACGGTAGTGGCGGAAATCGCTCCTCCCCCCTCGTAGGCTACTTTATCGATTATTTTTTAATTTTTAAGGACAAGTAAAGGTCAGGCACGCTGCTCAGATTGTCTCTTCGGGGTTTAGGCTTTGAAATTTTGTTTTCATGTTAGTTTTTAATTTGCATACTTAGTTCTTATTACTTATGTTGGTGTCATTTAATTTGAAATCGATAAAATTGTTTGAACGCGCGCTTCTGTGTGGGAGCGGAGCACGCGTGAGTGCCCGACGATTCCCGGCTCACAAACTCGGAGCGTCACACGGGCGTACTAATTTTGTCTTTTGAGTTTATGAACGCTATTCAGCACTATTATTTAGTTTTCATTACTTCAATAGATAATGTAATTAGATAATTTGCAAAACTGAAGTTTATTAATTCTATTTCACTTCAATTATTATTTTATAATATAATTTATAATTTTATTCTACAAAAATGTAGTCATAGCGTCATCTAGAGTAATTTTCGCGAACTACACAACGTAAACAAATATGAGGCGCCAAAAGAGGTTGGTACGACTTACTTTGCAGCCATTTTACGTTAGTGGTAAGCAGTTTTGCCAACCTCACAACTCATTGTCGAAAGTTTATTTATGGAAAAAAATAAAATTATACTTTTTATCGATTTTCGAAAAACGAAGTCTGTCAGGCCCTCGGCAATGGTACAGCGAGTATATGTCTAAAATTTCAGGCAGATCCGATGTATATTCGAGCTTAGATCCACTTTTTCGATAAAAAATTTCACTAGAAAGTGGATTACTCGATGACAGTTATCATTTCAATTCTGAAACTTTGGCATAATCATCTTCAAAGAATTCCCGAGGGCCTGACAGAGCGTTTTTGTCCGAAAAATTATTAATAATTTAATTATTACTCAATATATAGTATGTTACCGACATATCGGTAACGTAGGGATTTTCACTTGAGTATCACATGGCCTTAAGGGGGTGTGGTACTCATGCACTCTGTTTTACCGGCAGAACTCGGTAAATTCTATATTATTAAAATAAATATACCGAATTACCTCTTATAAAGAGATAGTTGCCCTGTGCAATGTAATAATCTACCAGCTTGCGCAGTTTTGAGCCCAAATATCAACGGCACCCTAAAAAATTTTGCGAACGAAATTTCGGTTATTTTTGTTCGCAAAAGTTTTTAAGATGCCCTTGATATTTCAGCTCAAAACTGCGTAGGCTGGTAGATTATTACATTGCGCAGGGCAACTATCTCTTTATAAGATGTAATTCGATATATTTATTTTAATAATATAGAATTTACCATGTTCTGCCGGTAAGACAGAGTACATGAGTACCACACCCTCTTATAAAATCATTTTGCCCTTAAGAACAATTTTTCAGGGTTCAGGATGTGTGGGTGTATGCGTTTAGCATGCGTGGGGTAGGGATATGTGGGACTGGGGGTGTGGGGTATTGTTGTGGGACCGGGGTATAACAGTTCAGCATGTGAGGGCATGAAGTGTATGGGGTTAGGATGTGCGAGTTTGAGTTTTGTTTACTAGGATGTGTAAGTTTTGGGCGTGTGGATTCCTCTATTAAGCCTACGATCAATTTGAACCAGCTTAGCCTGTGGTTCATGGAAAAAAACGATTTTAAACAGACTTTTCTGAGTATGACCTAGATTTGACCTTGAAATGACCTTGGAAAAAATTTCTCAATATGATTTTGAACGTAAAATTTCCCGCTCTTTCCGAATCCGGGGTCAAAACTAGGTATTTCCATATGAAAAAACCTCTTTGACCTTGCAATAAACTCAAAGGTCAAGTTCAAGGTCAAAGACATTAGCGCCATTATGTGGCCCCCTTTGTCTCCTATAACTTTTGTCTAAACCATTTTTCTCTATCTGGCTTAGGTTCCGAGAAATCCGGGGCGATTAAAATGGGTCACCGTGTATATCGACGCTGGATTTGAGCGTGGCGTACCACCAGATTCTGCTGACGCCAGAATCTAAGTAGCTCACGGCATTCGCCGTACCCGGACTGGGACTATATCAGTTCGCGAGAATGCCGTACAGACTGTCGCAGGCTGGGGCGACCTTCCAACGACTGATCGATAAAGTTATCGGCCCCGAGCTCGAGCCGTATGCTTTCTCGTACTTAAACGACATTATAATCGTCACGGAGTCGTACGAGGATCACCTGAAATGGCTCGAGCACGTACTTCAGAGGATAAAGGCAGCGGGGCTGACGATCAATCGCGAGAAAAGTGTTTTCGGGAAAACCGAGGTTAAATACCTCGGCGTGCTCGTCAACAGAGACGGATTTCGGCCCGATGCCGATAAGATCGAGCCGGTCATCAATTTTCCATTACCCAAGAACTTGAAGCAGGTTCGACGCTTCATGGGGATGTCTTCATGGTAACGGAAGTTCCTGAAGGATTTCGCTACGATCGCTGAGCCGCTGACGGTTCTCACTAAACAGGATCGGCGATATGAGTGGGGCGACATACAACAAGAAGCCTTTGAGACGATCAAAGCGCTTATAGCGTCAGTCCCGGTGCTCGCAAGGCCGGCGTTCGATGCCCAGTTCGTCGTACAGACAGACGCTAGCGACACTGGCATCGGCGCCGTCCTGCTCCAAGTTATAGATGGTCAAGAGAGAGTATTGAAATTCGCCAGCCGCACGCTCTCCCAAGCGGAGCGAAATTACAGCGTCACGGAACGAGAGTATCTTGCCGTGGTCTAGGCGATTCTTGATCGTCACAGATCACAGCAGTTTACGGTGGCTACACAGTCTCCACAGTCCCACGGGGAGACTGGCGAGCTGAGCTCTAGAGCTACAAGGCCACTCCTTCGACGTTGAGCACAGAAAAGAGGCATTGAACCACGTGCCCGATGCACTTTCGCGCATATACGAGGACGAAGACGAACTCGAGGTGTGCGCGAGCGCTTGGGCGACTGGTACCGAGGATGAGTGTATCAGTCATGGTTGGACGAAGTGAGACTCGACCCCACGACCCGTCCACGGTTGAAAGTGGTGGGGGGTCGGCTCTTCTACTTCATCGCGGATGAGGTAGTCAAGGCAGCGGTCGCCAACGACGAGGCCTGGAAGCTCGTCGTGCCGCGCGGACATCAGCCAGAGGTGCTGCGCGAATCGCACGAAGACGCGACCGCCGGACATCAAGGCCGAGAGAACACTTACTCTCGAGACGCCCGCATGTACTACTGGCCAAAGATGTACGAGGCGGTACGCCGGTACGTGAAACGGTGCTGGGTTTGTTAACAGACCAAGGCAGAGCAACGGTCGCCGGCGGGACTGATGGGCCAGCGAGTGATAGAACGACCTTGGCAAGTCCTCGCAGGAGACGTGCCTGGGCTGTTCGTGAAAAGCAGACAGGGATACGAATACATCCTAGTATTCGAAGATCTGTTCACTCGCTGGGTGGAGTGCGTGCCCATCCGCAAAGCCAATGCCAAGACTATATTGAAAGAGTTCAAGGAGAGAATACTCCTGCGTTTTGGCACTCCCGAGGTATTCTTGTCCGATAACGGCACGGAATTCAAGAATAAAGCCGTGGACGAATACCTCGAGAGGATCGGCGTCTATCACTCGACGATGCCGACATATTACCCTCAGACGAACCTTGTAGAAACGGTAAACAGGACGTTAAAAACGCGCCTGACAGCGTTCGTAGAGAATTCGCACGTCGAGTGGGATGAAAAGCTACCAGAGCTGGCATTTTTGTTGAACAATGCTGTGCATTCGTCCACTGGCGTGACACCTGCAGTCCTAAACTACGACAGGCAGCCGTTGCCGCCTGCGACTACGCGACGCGCACAGGAGCGCGCCACTCTGGAACAAAGAGGAATGGAGGCTAGAGACTCGTGGCTAGAGCGACTAAAGGACTTGGAGTCGGTAAAGAAACAGGCCGCGGCAAAGTCGGCGGAAGAGCACAAGCGTCAGGTGACGTATTACAACGCACGCCGAAGAGAGGTCAAGTATGAGGTCGGTGACCTAGTAATGAAGAGGAACCGAATCCTCTCTTCAGCGGCGCAAGGTATTTCGGCGACATTAGTGCCTAAGTACGCCGACCCACTGAGGGTAACTGAAGTCACAGGCTCTAACACCGTGAAGATTGTCGACGAGCATGGGGAAAATGAAGATGTGCTACACGTCTCTCACCTGAAGCCTCTCGACGACGCGGCGGAGTCATCGGACGTCTCCGTCGTTGAAGAAGACGATATCGAGGAGCCACAACCGCAGAGGGTGACGACAAGCGACGTGGCGATGAGCGACACACCCGAAGTCGGCGGAGCGGCACCGAGCGTGACGCGATCGGTCGGGAAACGTCAGCCGGGACGTCCGCGGAAAACGGTTCGCGTCGTGGCTCGCGTGAAATCGAAGGAAGCGCGCGCAGCTCCAAAACCGCAACACGGGATGGGAAAGCCCCGGGGAAGGAAGAAAGGCTCCAAAAATCGAGTGGAGCTGACGGTGGAACAGAGTGTTTCGCCGCGGCTGACGCGGGCGCAAAGGTTGGCGGCGAGAAGGAAGAGCGAGAGTGACTCCGAATAACCATGACCCTTGTTTCATTACCCTTTTTCAGATGGACGAGAAATATCCCGCCACGTCTGCGAAGGAGGTCGGCGCCACACAGTGTTCTATTTTGAAAAAAAAATGGACAAAATGAAATATCTCGCAAACGGATATCGATAGCCGGATGAATCCAACTGCATTTTAAAGTTGAAGTAATATACAATAAAGGAAAAATAGTCCAGTACTGATCATTTGACCCTGTGACCTTGGAAATGAAAAATGAAAGTCGAATAAATAACGTATTTTCAGCTTTTTCATTGTAGACTTTCTAGCTATCAATTTTTTCGATCAAAAAAATATGTTCTCCTGTTGTGTTTGATGCAAGGAATCCGAATTTGATGTCAGAATTGTCCTATCGCACACCAATTTGTTTTTAAATCTGAAACTCCATAAAAAATACGAAAAATTCACCCTGAAAAAATGGAGCATTTTTGCGTAATTTCGACTTCAAATTCGGATTCAGCAAATCAAAATAAATGGGTACATAAATACAATTATGGAGTTTTCAGCTTTAAAAACAAATTGGTGTGCAATAGGACAATTCTGACATCAAATTCGGATTCCTTGCATCAAACACTACAGGAGTACATATTTTTTTGATCGAAATATTGATAGCCAGAAAGTCTACAATGAAAAAGCCGAAAATACGTTATTTATTCGACTTTCATTTTTCATTTCCAAGGTCACAGGGTCAAATGATCAGTACTGGACTATTTTTCCTTTATTGTATATTACTTCAACTTTAAAATGCAGTTGGATTCATCCGGCTATCGATATCCGTTCGCGAGATATTTCATTTTGTCCATTTTTTTTCAAAATAGAACACTGTGCGCCAGCGACAGCCTCAACACCGAGGCGATGGTTCGAGGCGTGTTGCGCGCCCTCGAACATATCCGGTTTGCCGAACCCGCTCGCAGCAATCAGTAGCGATCGAGGAGCTGGAGGAGTCAGCGAGCTCGCCGATCCTCCCCAGGCTCTCCGCCGCATCACTGCCGGCGCTTGTGTTGCGTCGACCCAGGGAGGCCGACGCCAGCTGCGCTGGAAATGACTCAGCGACGGCCCCGGCTGGAGCCGCCGCCATCGAGGCCGGGGGGCTCCCCGCCGCCTCAACGACGACTGAGGGGCCAGAAGAGGCCGACGTCAAGCCGCCGATGATGGCGGAGCGCTGGGCGACCGTCGAGCAAAAGTTCGAGGAAGCTCACGCCGCCAGACATCGCACTCGAGACCTCGAGAACGCGGCCCTAGCCTCATGGGATCGCTACCTCGAGGATTTCCACTGTGGTCGGGAGACCGCGGGCGTCTGGGCGTCGAGGGTGCAGTACTTCCAGGAGGAGCGCGCTCTCATCGCCGGAGCCAAGAGGGCCAGGAAGGAGCGGCGCGAGGCCGAAAAGGCTGTCAAGCTGGCGGAGGAAGAAAGCCGCGCCGCCGCCCAAGTTGGCCATACAACGCGCAGAGGAGACGAAGCAGCGGGAACAGGAGGCCTCCCGCTGCGCTCGAGGGGCGGAAGCTGCGATGCGGTCGGCGGAACCATACCGGTCCCGCCGCCGCTGCTACTACTACTGCGGCCGTTGTGGGGTTTCGGTAGACAGAAACTGCCCCAACGCGGCCGTGCACGATTTGAGCCGACCGTGGTTGAAACACAGGCACAAGTGACCACGGTCGACTCGATGACTCCGCCAACACGGGTGTACGCCCCTCTTCGGGGTTAAATAAAGAGAGGGGTTAGCCCCGGTATTTTTAAATCAAGTGCCTGGCCTTTTTCTTTTATTTTTCATCCTGCCATTCCTCACCGATTATAGTGCGCTGCCGTGATAGTAAGCACGGAATCAGAGCGAACTCTCCCAGGGTATTAAAGGTGGTCTTACACATAGTGGCTTCTGAGGCCTTTTTAAAAAAAGTATTCAATGAATTTTCATGGGACAAGGCCTAAATTACTTAAAATTCATGCAGTAATAGCTTGAAGTGTTGGAAATATTAAAATTATTTGTTTAAGTATTTTTAAAAATTGAAAAACCATTTTTAATTGCTTAATTTTAAGAGTTTTTGTAATTTTTTTGGTCGTTGTTAGCATTTTAAAATTATTTCATTAAATATTTTTAATATTTTCAACTCTTTGGACAATAAATACATTAATTTCAAGTAATTTAGACCCATGAAAAGCCATCGAATCAGCCGATTTTGGCCTCAGAAGTCACTAGGTGTAACACGCCCTTAATGGATACTTATACGAAAAACCCCCATTTTGAAAAATTCGTAACTTTTGCAAATATCCAAAAAATCGAACGAAACCAATTGGGTCGTTTTCTAGAAGGTTAAAACTTTTTTTTCCGCTAAATGCGAGCTCAATCAATTTTGATAGAAAAAAGTTGCAGGGGTGCCAACATGGCGATTTTCGAAAATCGACCATTTTGAAAGAGCTGTATGTTTGCTTGCAGTTAACCAAATAAATCGTTGGCCGAGTGAAGATGGAATTTCTTTTTAAGAGGAAGAAAATAGGTTGTGTCCGATCTCAATATCTATAAAACTCGAGGAACTACAAAGGTTGAAAGGTAACCTTAAAAACAAAAATATTTAGATTCACGTTTTCCTTTGTGTAAAAATTTCATTGCGTTATTTATATTCCACAAATTTTTTTTCTAAAATTTGACAAAATAGCAAAAAAATTCCTTCTTGAATCATTCAAATCGATCAAAACGAGCCGTACAGAATTTTTCGAAAATAGCCATTTTTGACAATTTTTCAAAATTCAGCACGGTGTAGCTGTCTCAATATTAGATGTGGGGATTCTAATATTGGGGCTTTCTCACTTTTTTTATATGTACTTTCACAGGAAAAACCAGCGAGGAAAACGGTTGACGCCCTGCGACCGGCTATGATCGAAAAATACAAGGACGACCCATATATATATATTTGTTTCAAAAAATTGTAACTCTTTTCCCTTTGCTCGGCCAATATTGACGAAAACCGCATTTTGAAGGGTTTTCGAAGAAGAATCCAAAAAAAATTTGTTGAATGAAAAAAATTTGGCCGCAGTCTCAATATTCTTTGATGAAGGTATATGAAAAAGCAACCGATCAGAGGCTTCCGAAAAGGGTTCTAAAAAAAATACTCGCACATTCTAGAGATAAAATGCAAACTTTTTCTCAATCAATGTCCTATTCAGAAAATTTCAAATTTTTGAGTAAAAAAATGATGAAAGTTGAATTACAACCAAAAAATGGAAAAAATTTGAATTTTCAATGTTCCATAACTGGCTTATTTTTGAAAATTTTGGTCTCAAGCTCTAGGAACATTATTTTTTCATGAAAAACTAGAAGTAAACCAATTTTCAGCGATTTTAAAATTTTGAGCTGCTGACTTCACCTGAAATATCCCATATATATATATTTATCCCCCCATCCCTTTATGGAGCCCATCCCTGTATATTAGTGTCTACAGCCCAGAGATCCCTATGGCAAGTGACTAAAGAAATAATGGACCCTGGGGTTATAGACTCTAGATCGGGCTCCATAAACGCCCGAGAAAAATATTTTATGGGACCTGGGCTCCATAAAAGAAAACGGGCTCCATAAATATGCTCATGTGTATAAAAGGGCTCCATAAATCTGTTAAAACAAATGTGTATATATATATATATATATTTTTTTTTTTATGTTAGTTTTCAGGACATTCCAGATGTTTAACGTTGGTTTCGGGGACATTTGTTAGTTTTGGGGACAGTCCCTGAATCTACATATATTTAACGTCAGTTTTGAGGACATCGGCCCCCATAAGAGATATTATTTCTTTAGTCACGTATAGGTATACAGTAACATGGGGTCCTGGGAACTAACGTTATACAAGTTTATATATATATATATATATTATTAGTCGTAAGCGTTATTTGTGTCACGCAGACCCCTCCCCCCTCAGACCCCTCTGAGCCCCACCCCTCAGTCCGTCCTCAAAATAACGTAAAATTGTGATTTTTTCTACGTTATTTTGAGTATGGTAGAGCCCCCCCTCACCCCCCTCGCCACCATTGCCGCCCCTCGCCCCCTCACCCCTCACACCCCCCTAGACCCCCTCCTGACCCCCTCAGACCCCCCTCATTTAAATGTTCACTTAAAAGTTTATTTTTTTCATGTATTTTTCATATGTTTTATTAATAAGGTAGTATATACACATGTAACGTTTAAGAGTAATTTTGAATTCTTAATTTCTGAAATAAAAGAGTAAATTATTGAGAAAATTACATTATTTATATATAAAAATATATTTTATGTATATTTCATATATTATAAAAAATTAATAATTTATATTTTTCATATCTTTTATTAATAGGGTAATATTTATAGATGTAACGCTTAAGAGTAGTTTTGAATTCTTAATTTCTGAAATAAAAGAGTAAATTATTAAGAAAATTACATTAATTATATTTTAAGATTTTTATTAAGATATATTTTATTCTATTTTTTCCACATCACCTTGGAGGTAAATAGAAAGATGCGTTTTATTTTTAAGTGGTATCCCCAGTAAGCCTAATCCATAATGAATTGTATCGAAGATTTAAATCTTTAAGAATGTCGATGAAAATTGTTACTCAGAGGTTTTTGGGATCATAAAAAGGATGCAACCACAGATATGTGAAGCTTACGAAGAAGTTGACGATCTCAAACATAATAAGATGGTAGATATTTGAGTCCAATGGAAGCAGCATGGAGATTACAACAATTTCCTTTATGTGGTAGAAGTCACACCGTAATCCGTTTAGTAATTCACACCGAAAATAAACAAAATATAATTTTCGAAGAAAATAAAGAGGAAAAAGCTTTAGATAACTGGAAAACTGCATTAACTTCGTGGTTTGAATTAAATAAAAAAGATAAAAATGTAAAAAATATTAAATACGTTAATATACCAAAATATTATAATTTTAAGAATAAAACTTGGATAAAACGTCAACGAGAACTAAAACATGTTGCTATAGGACGTTTAAATGTAGTATCTCCAAGAGATATTGAAAGATTTTATTTAAAATTAATTATAAATCGTGTTAGAGGCGCAACATCTTTTGAAGAATTACGTACATTTGAAAATAAAACATATAATACATATAAAGAAACAGCAATACAAATGGGTCTAATCGAAGATGATTTACAGACTGACAAAATTTTTGAAGAAGCTTTTAATATAATTTTACGTGTTCAATTGCGCAAATTTTTTACTTGGTTTTTAATAACAGATAACATTAATGGTAATACTATTTGGACAAAATTTAATAAATATTTTACAGAAGATTTTGACAATAATAAAAATAAGCGAGCTCTTCATCATATAAACGAAATTTTAAGAGTTGAAGAAATGTCTTGTAAAGATTTTGGATTACCTGAACCTGATGAAATTTTCGATACAAATAATGAAAATATTAAAGAAAATATTTTACTCTGTAAACAAATGTTTAATAATTACTATAGTCAATTAAACACCGATCAAAAAACAATTTTTACACAAATATTAAATAATGAACATAAAATTAACTTTATTGATAGGCCTGGAGGTTCAGGTAAAACGTTTTTATATAAAACTTTAATTTATTATTTTTTGTCAATAGGACAAAAAATTATATCAATGGCTTTGACTGGTATAGCATCTATACTATTACCAAAAGGTATGACTAGTCATAAAACTTTTAAATTACCTTTAGATTTAAACAATATTGAAAGTGCATTTTTAAAATTTGAATCAGATAAAAAATTTCATGAAGCTTTTGCGATTATTTGGGATGAAGCGTCAATGATTCCACGTAAAGCTTTAGAAATTGTTGATAAAACTTTACAAGATGTTTGTAATAATAATCTACCATTCGGAGGAACATTATTAATTTTAGGAGGTGATTTTAGACAAATTATCCCTGTTGTTAAAAATGGTTGTAGAAGCACAATAATTCAAGAAACAATAAAATATTCAAATCTTTGGTCATTATTTAATATAATGTATTTGAAAACAAATATCCGTTCAAAAGATATCATGTTTTCTTCATTTTTATTAGATATTGGAAAAGGTAAATTTAATTCATTTGTTATACCTGATAGTTTTAAAACAAACGATGTTTGTTTTGTAATATATGAAAATATAAATTGTAGTATATCAATAAATAGAGTTATATTGACATCACATAATGAAGATGCAAATATTTTAAATAATAAAATTTTAAAACTATTAAATACTTTAACGGGATGACTTCTGGGGTAAGATCCCAAAAAGCCACAGGCCAGCGATGCCCTAGAACACGGTGCCGCGGGTGTCAGACTCAAATGACTTGCCCGGGGATCTGCTCCTGGAATCCCGAAAACAACGCGAAGATCGCACGCGAACTTTGCTTTCCAACTAATTGGATCGCTGAGTTAAAAGCACGCGCTCAAAGAGTAAAGCGCGCGGCCGCTATGCTCAGATATGAAAACGACCAGCGGAGTCGTTTTCCCGCGGAGGCGGCGGTATCCGGGAGAAGGTTAGGTTAAGGTCGATAAATGAAGAATAGCCTCAATTATTTCACAGCACAATAACAAGGTCTTTTCTAAATAATCATATACATCAAAAACGTGTCGCGTTGCGCGCCGATAAAAAGACGGGATCCGCCGCTCGTCGCGGGCGGATCAAGGTATCTATTTTCGATGGGCCGGTGAACGCACCACCGGCCACTCACCGCTGCGAGTCGAAAATACACAAATAAATCGCTGCGCGGGAAGTAAAAAGAGGCTTACCGGGGAGGAGTGCCCTCCTCTCGTCGCTCGCTCACCAATCCGCTCCTGCGTCAGGCCTTATCCTCCGGTCGACTGCGGAGTGTTCAGGCCGAGTGCTAACGTCCAGCGTTCACCTACAGACGCTTCGGACCCCAGGAGTGGCTCGAATTGCTCACGTGCGCTGCTCTTCGTGGTCGGTACGTGTACGGGCGCTGCTCTGCACCGGTGAGGACGCACGATACCGTTTTCTTCGCGGACGATCAAATTAACTCGCGTACGCGCGGTTTGACAGCCCGAGAGAATCTGATACAAAAATGAATCGTGCGCGACTTTGCAACCGCCAAAGTCGCGCAGCCCCCCGCGCAGATCTCGAATACATCGTTCGAGCGATGTCAACAAACGCTCGAGATGCGTGAATTCGCGGGAACGAGAGTCAAACGAGTTCGATAGAATACGGAGAACCGAAATTCTTATTTTCTCCGTATTTTATCCTGGAACTCCGTTATAATACTGAAGAAAATACGTATTATAGTTTAGATTATGCTACTCATAAAGATGTAGATTTATCTGATGATAACATCCATATTAATTACCCGATTGAAACTTTAAACAATATACGTGAAGGACTACCACCACATAAATTAAAACTAAAAATAAATACTATTGTAATGTTAATAAGAAATTTAAGTATTAACGGTGGATTATGTAATGGAACACGATTAAAAATTACTAAATTATTTAAATACAACATAGAAGCAGAAATAACAACAGGTGAAAACTCTGGAAACATAGTTTTTATTCCTCGAATTACATTAAACACTGGCAATTCTTCATCATTACTATTTATTTTATATAGAAAATAATTTCCTTTGATATTAGCGTTTACTATGACTATTAATAAATCACAAGGTCAAAGGTTTGATAGTGTGGAATATATATTAGGAGACCATTATTTTCTCATGGTCAATTATATGTAGCATTATCAAGATGTAAAAATCCAGATAAAATTTTTATTGAAAATAATTGACAAAATAAAGAAGAAATTATAAATATCGTTTGGAAAGAAATTTTAGATAATTAATTTTCAAATATTTTTCTTTTTAGAATATGTCGACTACACAGATCGAATGTAAATTATAATTTAATATAATTTAATATAATTTAAAGTATAAAAAACAACAATAATTTATTCGTTATTCAATAATAGTAATAAATACATAATAAATTATTAGTTTTAGACTATTTAGAATATGAACAAAATTATATGGAATACATGATTAATTTAGAATCAGATAAAATTATTGAAAAAGATAAATTAAAAAAACTAAATAATCAGACAAAAAAAAAGAAAACAACAGAACAATAAAAATACAAAACTCAAAATTGGAAATCTTAAAGTTGACAAAATTTTAGAAGAATTTAAAAATCTTTCTTTACAATAATTTAATTTTGTTTTTTATGTAAATTTTTATATAATTATTAATTAATTAATTTTTTGAATTAATTTTTAGTTAATTATAACAACAATATTTTTTCTTTCATTTAGGACAATGGAATATACAAACAACGTTGGAAAATTTTGAATAGCATATCAGAAAATATTAAATATAAAAAAAAAAATAAAATAAAAAACCAATTCAAAAATTGAGTAAAACATTTCGCAGAATTTAACTTATTATCAGGTAATTCAAATCATTTAATTATTAAATTTAATTTTACAAAATATTGTAACGGACGGCTCGTGTGCGTGCGCGCATGTGTGTGTATATCGGTGTGCGCTGATGAGACCCGAGGCGAGTCTCAGCACACCGCGACGGCACGCGCAAACACGGAATGTAAACATCTCTCAACCTTACGCGAAGGGCAAGGCCGAGAGATGCTTGCGCGTGCCGACGAAGCAGCAGACAGGCAGTATCGTTTCGGCCATTGCCGCGAGAATAGCCCGCAGTGAAAGAGAGAGAGAGATTAGTGCGAGAGTGCCGAGAGTGAGCGCGAGCGAGCCGCAGCAGCGTAGCCGAGAGGCAGAGAGAGAGAGAGAGACGCCGGCCGCTACTCTGCTACCGCCGGACTGCCCGCTAAGGAGCGAGAGAGAGAGAGAGAGATACGACGAACGAGGCGTTCAGCACCGCTCGGCCTGACTCCCTGCATCAGCCGAGTCTTCGCGAGGTAAGTCCTGGCCAGGCGCTAGCGCGCTCTCCCCGCGGACGACGTGCGTCCGGAGAGCGACTCCCACGCGAACGAGCGAGGCTCACCGACGCGCGCGCGTGTGTCGATCACGCACGGCGATCGACCAACGTCGGCGCGGGCCGCTTTGACGAGTGCGTGTGTGCGACCGCGCGCACACGTAACTAGAGCGCGGGCGCACCACCCGGATCGGCGCGTACACTGCGTACGCGCCGCCTGTATGTTATTCTTTGCGCCCGAGGGGCAATAAACTTCTTTTATTTTCCGTCCGAGTTCGTGCATTATTTGGCGCGTAGTCCCGGATCCTTTTTCCTAGTCGGTGGCGCGGCGGTATAGAATACCACCGGCCTCCGCGGGCGCGAGTACACGGTGCTCGCGCATTTCTGAGCAGCCGAGTAAGCACGCACGAGAGAGAGAGAGAGAGCGCGACAGCGAAGTCGCGCGTTGTAACGCCGGCAGGTACGGCTGCCGAGGAAGGCAGCCGACGGCAAGCGACGGCGCGCAGGCGAGGTGGAGGAGATTTCGCCGAGGGTTGGCACGAGCAAGTGCTCGCGCCCCACTCCATTGTTGCGCCGTTCATCGGCAAATCCGCTTAGAAGAAGCGAATAATTGCGCGACGCCTGCCCCGTTACAATATATATTATATTAAAAAAAAATATACTTTTATTGTAAGAATTTTAATGTTTTCTGAAATTTTATAGTGACAAAGACAGTGGATTAGGCCTACTGGGGATACCACTTAAAAATAAAACGCATCTTTCTATTTACCTCCAAGGTGATGTGGAAAAAATAGAATAAAATATATCTTAATATATAATTAATGTAATTTTCTTAATAATTTACTCTTTTATTTCACAAATTAAGAATTCAAAACTACTCTTAAGCGTTACATCTATAAATATTACCCTATTAATAAAACATATGAAAAATATAAATTATTAATTTTATATAATATATGAAATATACATAAAATATATTTTTATATATAATTTATGTAATTTTCTCAATAATTTACTCTTTTATTTCAGAAATTAAGAATTCAAAATTACTCTTAAACGTTACATCTGTATATACTACCTTATTAATAAAACATATGAAAAACACATGAAAAAAATAAACATTTAAGTGAACATTTAAATGAGGGGGGCCTGAGGGGGGTCACGAGGGAGGTCTGAGGGGGGGGGGCAGAAAATATTAAATATAAAAAAAAAATAAGAAATAAAAAAACAATTCAAAAATTGAATAAAACATTTCGAAGAATTTAAGTTATTATCAGGTAATTCAAATCATTTAATTATTAAATTTAATTTTAGAAAATATATATTATATTATAAAAAAATATACTTTTATTGTAACAATTTTAATACAAGACTGTTTAGAAAAGTCTAAAGAAGCGCATAAAACAAAAAATAACAAGAGATATCCAAGGAAGGATTGGATATCTAAAGCAATAATGATCTCGTGTGAAAAGAAAGAACAACTATATATTAAAATGCGCAATGAACCAAATAATAATCTAATAAAATTAGAATATAAGAATTACACAAAGAAGCTAGACAAAGTTATTAAAGAGGCAAAAATAAAACATGAAAGAAATTTAATTAAGAACAATATCAATAATACGAAGCAACTTTGGAAATTCATAATCAAAAAAATGGGAACCAACTTGAAAAAGAATAACACAATAAATAAGATCATTTTAAGTAACAATTGCACAATAGAGGATCAGACGCAAATTGCCAATCATATGAATTCGTACTTTTGTAGAATTGGAAAAGGTCTAACTAACACCATTGTAAAACCCCAGGGTAAGCATTAACAATTACCAGCAATGAACATGAATACAATTTACATTAAACCGACTAATAACGAGGAAATTCTTCAAATAATTGATAATATGAAAATAAAAAATGGTGGGGTAGATAACATTACTACCAAAACACTAAAAATGCTATCATATCAAATTGTTAATGCACTAACACATATCTTTAATCTTTGTATTGAAAAATCAACATGGCCTCAAGCGCTTAAAACAGCTGAGGTAGTTCCTATTTTTAAATCGGGTAGTAAAATGGATACATCAAACTATAGACCGATATCTCTAATTTCTAACGTAGCAAAGATATTTGAAAAAATTGTATATGTTCGTTTACAATCATTTTTGGACAATAATAATTTGTTAGCGCAGAATCAATTTGGATTTATAAAAAAGAAAGGTACCAAAGATGCTCTTAGTTACTTAATGAACATAATCTATAAGAAATTAGACAAAAGTAAACCAATAGCTATTGCATTTTTAGATCTAGCAAAAGCTTTTGATACTGTCAACCATGTTATTCTTTTAGACAAATTATATAATTATGGAATAAGAGGTAAAGCGCATGCACTTATATCTAACTATCTTAGTAACAGAAAACAAAAAGTAAGAATAGGAACAACTGAAAGCTATTATGAAACGATAACTAAAGGTGTGCCGCAAGGTACTATACTAGGGCCACTCTTATTCATAATTTACGTAAACGATTTACTAACAAACAGGACAGATAGTACCATCTCATATGCGGATGATACAGCTATTATTTCAACAGATGATAACTGGGAGAAAGTTGAAAATAAAATGAACAAGTACTTAGAAGATATAAATATCTGGCTAGCACTTAACAAACTATCACTAAATATAAAGAAAACTGTGTACATAACTTTTGGTAACTATTGTGATAGTGTTCCCGAAGATATGAACATACGCATACAGGGTACTAAATTGAGCAAGGTTGAATACTGTAAATATCTAGGTATAATTATTGATTATAGGCTAAAGTGGGATAAACAGATTGAATATATAATAAAAAACACTAAATATATAATATATATACTGTACAAGTTATCAACATATATGCAATCTGACACACTTAAGATAATATATTATGCATTTTTTCATAGTGTCATTAGCTATGGAAATATTGCATGGGGTGGTGCATATAAAAACAACTTAAAATTACTACAAAACATCCAAAATAGGATTTTAAAAATTATAAACAAAAATATTTTCAATCGAGACAACCCCTTGAATCTAAAACAAATTTTTGCTTACGAATGTGTAACGTATCATTATAATGAACTTAGGAATTTATACTTAACATCGACTAGCAAAACTAGAAATAAACTTATAATACCACCGAAGTGTTCGAAAACTGTTAGTGATAAAGATAACTATGTCAGAGCGATACAAATATTTAATTGTCTTCCGAAATCTAATCCAAATCTTAAAGTTCTAGATATCGCAAAAAATTATAATAAGAAAAAGCTAAAAATTTTGATTAGTACTAATATATTCTAGAATTAAAAAAAAAAAAAAAATTAAATAAATAATTTAATAAAAATTTAACCTTGCAGTATGGGTGAGATAATCAATGTGGACCAAATATATTATTTATAGTGGAATCTTTGATTCCATGCCTAGTTTATAAGTTACTTAAGTTTTTTTAGTTTTAAGTACACCGGACCTATGTACAGGTAGCTATATCTACCTCTATAGGATGTTTGCTGCTTCAGACATGTAACTATGTCCTGAAGTAAGCAATAACATGTAATACAACATGTACTACTCTGGTTTAAATAAATAAAAATAAATAAATAAAATAATGTTTTCTGAAATTGTATAGTGACAAAGACAGTAGATTAGGCCTACTGGGGATACCACTTAAAAATAAAACGCATCTTTCTATTTACCTCCAAGGTGATGTGGAAAAAATATATAATTTTAGAATAAAATATATAATTTTCAATATGTTTTCTTAATATATAATTAATGTAGTTTTCTCAATAATCCATTCTTTCGTTTCAGATATTAAGAATTAAGAACGACTCTTAAGTGTTACATTTGTATTAGCTATCATCCATAAAAAATATGAAAAATCTCAATAATCTATTCTTTCGTTTCAGAAATTAAGAATTAAGAACTACTCTTAAGTGTTACATTTGTATAAACTATCATCCATACAAAATATGAAAAATACCATATTAATACAACATATGAAAAATATCTACGTTGAAAATAAATACATTATTTACTTGTCAAAATTGGGGGGTTGACAAGCGTAGGGGTGGTACCCCCCCTAATATATTTATATATATATATATATATAAACTTGTATAACGTTAGTTCCCAGGACCCCATGTTACTGTATACCTATACGTGACTAAAGAAATAATGTCTCTTATGGGGGCCGATATCCTCAAAACTGACGTTAAACATATGTAAATTCAGGGACTGTCCCCAAAACTAACAAATGTCCCCGAAACCAACGTTAAACATCTGGAATGTCCTGGAAACTAACATAAAATAAAACATATATATATATATATATATATATATATATTGTAACTGGGTGAATTTACAAGAGGGTATGAATCCCTCCCTGGGGTGCGCGAAGGTATTATGCGGGCGTCTACTACGCCCGGGGCAGCTAGGGGTTTTCTAGTGTCGAAAGCTTAGGCCGCCTTCTACTAGACCCGGCGCTGCGCTCTGCCGCTACCGCTAACTTCGGCGCACAATTCACCGGCGGCTAGATATGAACTAGCTTTACTTACTCTCGCCGGTGTTCCCGTACAACGCCGCTCAGGTTAACCTGAGCGACTTTCACTTACAATTTCCCCGTTGACGTTGCTCCTCTAGGAGGTGATGCCTCCGACTAGCTGCAGCTGCTGAAAAGGTAGAGGGAACCTCACCTACAAAATCTAACGCGCAGGCTGAGACTTACGCGGAGCCGGCCGGTCGCACGGCCGGCGTCACCGCCCCGCGAGACGCCACAAAATGGCCACCGCGCTCTCGAACACGAGGCCGCTTGCCTCTACGCAGGCGGCGTCGGATAGCCGCGCAACACTACTTACGCGTGGCCGCTCGCACGCAAAACCTATGCGGCAAATACAAAAGGAAGCGCACACTTTAGCGCTGACCAGCGCGTCGCACGAGGTCTGTCCCTCTCTCTCTCTCTCACGCTCTCGCATGCTCGCCTCCTTGCTGCGAGGCGTCGGGCCTCGTGGCTGCTCGAGCCTTGGCTGCCGCCGCTCTCTCTCTCTCTTCCTCTCCCTCTTCCGCTGGCGGAGTGGCCCGGCCGGCGAAGGCAGCCGGCGTTGCGTCGCTGCGGGGCTGGCGGCGGATCGGAGGCGCGGAGGGCACTTCTCGCAGGGCGTGATGCGGCACTCGCGGGGCACTTGGAGGCACGGCACTGGTGAGGCGAACTGGCACGTGCGCACCTGTTGCGCTACAGGACTAGACTGACTCATCAATGGCCGCGGCGTCCCTTCGGAGCGTCGCGACGGCGTCTTCTTCTTCTTCTTGCTTCGCCTCCCGCGCGTCCCGCTTGGCGCGCGGCGAGCCGCTGTACGTGCAAGCGCGCGCGATTCAAATCTCGCGGCGCGGTACACGCGGCTCTTTCACCCTTATTGCATGCACCCGTTACACCCCCCCACCCAGATTTGGCGTACCCCGTACGCGACATCTGAAAAGAGGAAGGGCGCAGAAATAAGGCGAAAACAACAGGTTAGGTGGAGACTCTTCCTTTTATTTCAGCCTCTCGGGCACATCACCTATACACTATGTACAACAAAATATTTACAAAGAAAAAAAACTATGTACAAAAAAAATTTCAACCAAAAAACTGCTGAACCGAGAGCGTCCCTCCCCGGGCTAGCCACGGGGAGGCGCCGTGGTTTTCGGCGGATGCGTGGCCGCTCGGGGGCATTTGCGCGGCAGGCGCACCCCCGGCCACCCGCACACGTAGCAGAAGCGGGGGCGTCCCGCTCCTGGCGGGTTCGGCCGGACGGGCGAGCGTTCCCGCGCGAGGCCCAAGTCGACGGGCGCCCGCTCTTCGTCTCGGCGAGCCTGGTCCCACCGAGCGCGTGCTGCCTGGAGTTCGGCCTCCACGGCGAGGCGGCGGGCGAGGGCCTCCTCCAGGGCCCGCTCTGACGCGGCACGGAGACGTGCCTCCTCCACCTCCTTTTCCCGCTGCATGCGGGAACGTCGCTCCGCGCGCCAGGCGATCAAGTGCTCGGCCTCCTCCTGCTTGGCCAGCATCATCCGGCGCCAGGAGTCGACCTCCGAGGGCTGCTCCCCGTGGACCCCGACGTGCCGCTCCAAGGCCGCGAAAACCTCGGCGCGGGCCTGGTTGGCGGCGCGGTCCATCTCCCGGACCGTTGACAGCCCGGCGCGCAACTCGTCCCAGGTGGGCTCCGCGGGCAGGAGGTGGGCCTCGGTCTGCGAGGCGGCATCGCGCTGGACCCTCCGCGGGTAGCCGGCGGGGATTGCGCCGCGGGGCGCGTGGCAGGCTCCTCCTTGGGGGCGAAGCGGGACACGCCGGGGCTTGTACCCGCCCGGCTCTCCTCGTGGGCATCGGCCTCCTCTAGGAGGGGCTGCTCCTGTAGCCGCTCCCTAGCATCGTCCTCGAGGCGCTGCCGACGTTGGCGCAGGAGGTGGAGTACCGCCTGGGCCACGCCCTCGACGGGTTTGCCCAAGTCGAGGGTTATCAGCGCGGCCATTGCCTCCTCCAACGTCTGCTCGGGGATCTCCAACATCTGGAAAAGAACATCTCAGGTTAGGCCAGTTTCACTATATCCGCGCGTAGTTTATCGCACGTCTCGGGGGGAGGGGGAAGAAGCGCTAGGCACGCAACGCTACGGAGGCTTGCGGGGACGACCGCGTCCTCTGCGACGAGCATTCGGGGCTCGCTGTGCTACCGAAGTTGGTTCGGCGGGACCCGTAGTTGCGCCGCGCGCCCTCCGCGGTCTCCCCCGCGTGCTTTCGGGGGGCTCCCCTGTCCCCTGAGGGGCGGGTGGTTCGTTCGCAGGCGTTCCCCTGGGGTCGCCTTCCGCATCGACTCCATTCGACTCAGGCGACTCACCGCGATAGGGCTTAAGCTGGTCAGCGGCCACTATCTCCTCAATTTGGCCCCCCTCACCTACCAATCTGTAGGTGTTGGAGCCTAGCACGGCCGTAATCCAATACGGTCCTTCAAACCTAGGCGCTTGTTTCGCCGCGACGCCCTTCGCGGCCGAGGAGAGTGTGTGGCTGCGCTTCCAGACCCTGTCTCCCGGCTTGAAATCTGGCTCTCGCCTGCCGGCGTCATAATAGCTGGCTTGGCGATCTTGAGCCGCTCTCGCCTGCGAGGCAGCTCGTTGATGAAGGTTTGGAAGGGCGTCGAGCCGCTCCTTCCAACGGGCCAAACTTTCTTCTTGTGCCGGGGTCTCTGCTGCGACCTCTTGCAGCCTACGCTGCGTACCAGGGGGCTCTTGCTGCCTACCGTAAAGCAACATGGCGGGGCTGACTCCGGTAGAGCTATGCACCGCCGTATTCATGGCGAAGAGAAGTTCCGGAAGCTTCTTGTCCCATGTGGTGTTAACCATCGTTTTTAAAGTACGATTGGCGCGCTCCACCGGATTAGCCTGCGGGTGGTAGGTGGGAGTGTTGGTGTGATGCACACCTCGCTCCCTCAAGAATTCCTCTACGACACGGTTCTTGAACTCTGTGCCGTTGTCGGAGAGGAACACTTCTGGGCAACCGAACCGGAGGAAAACCTTCCGGTCCAATTCTCCTACCACCGTCTTTGCGTTAGCCTTACGTATCGGCGAAGCCTCCGCCCACCTGGAGAAAAGGTCTTGAAACACCACAATGTATTCAAAACCTTTAGAGGTGCGAGGCAGCGGTCCTATTATGTCTCCAGCGACGACTTGCCAGGGTCTGTCGACGACTCGTCGACCCATGAGGCCGGCTGGAGCTCTTTGTTCCACCTTAAACCGCTGACACGTTTCGCAGTGGCGCACGTACTCTTGCATTTCCGCGTAGTAACGTGGCCAGTAGTAGCGCAGGGCTACTCTGGCAAACGTCTTTTCTCGTCCGAGATGTCCAGCGGTGGCGTCGTCATGGCACTCTTGCAACACCTCGCGACGATGTTCTTCTGGTACTACCAGCTTCCAAGCATCCTCATCGTCGCCGAGGGCCTCGTCAAAGTCCGGGTTCGGTCGGTACCGGTAAAGGTTGCCCGCGATGAGTTTGTAGGTTGGAAAATCGTTGGGTTGCTCTCGGACTTTGGCGCACCACTCTCGATACCACGCGTCCACGGTGTCCGTTGACCAGGACACCGCAGCCACCTCCGGGCCTTCCTCATCCTCGTACATCCGGGAGAGGGCGTCAGCCACGTGGTTCAAGGCGCCTTTTCGATGCTCGATCGAAACTTGTAGCCTTGCAACTCCAACGCCCACCGAGCGAGCCTGCTCGTGGGATTTTTCATCTGACAGAGCCACCGCAGACTGCTGTGGTCTGTCACAACCTTAAACTCGTAGCCTTCGATGTAAGGGCGAAACTTCTGTATCGCCCAGACCACCGCAAGGCACTCCCTTTCCGTAACGCTATAGTTTCGCTCTGCCGGGGTTAACACCCGGCTCGCGAACTCGATCACCTGCTCTTGGGTCTCTATTTCCTGTAGCAGCACCGCACCAAGGCCTACATCGCTCGCATCGGTCTGCACGATGAAAAGGCCGTCTGGATCAGGGAGATGTAGGACCGGAGCGGTCATAATCATCGCCTTCAACAGCTCGAAGGCGCTTTGCTGCTCGTTGAGCCACTCGTACTTCTGGTTCTTCTTCGTCAGACTCGTGAGCGGCTCGGCGATCGTGGCATAGTTCGGGATGAACTTCCTATACCACGATGAAGTACCCAGGAATCGGCGCAGCTGCCTCAGATTCCGCGGCTGCGGAAAATTCTGGATTGGCTCGATCTTGGCCGGGTTCGGCCTCGTGCCGTCCCGGTTAACCAAGAAGCCCAAATATGCTACCTCTTGCTTGCAGAAAACACATTTTTCTGCGTTGAGGGTTAGTCCAGCGGCGACGAGCCTTTCCAACACCTTTTTCAAGCACTTCTTATGCTCCTCGAACATTTCTGCGACTACGATGATGTCGTCGAGGTAGGTGTAGACGTAAGGCTCCAGCTCGGGTCCGAGCACTTGGTCAATGAGCCGCTGGAAGGTGGCCGGCGCGTTCGTCAGTCCGTACGGCATCCGCCGGAACTGGAACAGGCCCAGCCCCGGCACCGTGAAAGCGGTGATGGACCGCGCCTCTTCCGCTAACGGAATCTGATGATACGCGCTCTTGAGGTCAAGCGTGGAGATGAACTTCGCCTTCCTCAATTTCCGCAGAATATCCTGCATATTCGGCAGAGGATAGGCGTCGGGTTCGGTGACTGCATTCACCTTCCGCAGATCGTTGCAGAACCGTCGTGTGCCGTCACTCTTCGGCGTCATCACGACGGGGCTCGACCACCCGCTCTTGGAGGGCTCGATGATGCCTTGGTTCAGCATTTCGCAAACCTGGCGATGCATCTCCTCCTGCACGTTATCCGTCACTGGATAATGGCGCTGCTTGATTGGTCGAGCGTTTCCTACATGGATCTCATGCTCCACGCCTCTGACCCAACCTAATCCTGGCGGGAGCTTGCCTAGGACCTCGTCCACCATGGCCTTCAGCTCCTCTCGCTGAAGGTCTGTAGCGTCCTCGAGCCCAATTGCCGCTACCGAGCTAGGATCGGGGGTCAAGCTGGCTACTTCCAGCTCGACGTAGGCTTCCGTCTCCTTATAGAATAGCCTATCCGTATCCGGGTCTAGTACGGCCCTGAACGCTCGTACAAAGTTGACTCCTAAGTAGCAGTCGGCATCTAAATTCGGCATTATGGCGACTCGGATATCGCGAGTGAGGCCAGCCACAGTGATGGGCAGCATCATGTGGCCTAGCAAGAGGCTGCGGCTTCCATCCGCTAACCTTACCCCTCTCTTCTCGGACGCTACAAACTCCCGGTCCAGCGCTGTAGCTAGTTGGAGTCCGACGGAGCCCATCACCGTCGTGGATGCTCCCGGATCCAACAAAGCGCGGAGATTAAACTCGCCGACCTCAATTCGCAGCCACCACCTTGTTTCTGCGTCGGTCAGTTGCTTTGCCGAGGCCTCTCCTCGGTTCGCAACTGGCGAGGGTACCGCGGACTCTTTCGCGGCAGGGCGGCTATCGCACGCGGCCAAAACATCTTCGGTTTTGGGGACCTCTTCGGGGAGGGGGGCGGTTGTGATCCCCTCTACGTGCTCCCTTTCCCGTTTCCCGCACAATTAGGGCAGTAGCGCGCCATATAGCCGACAAGGCCGCATGAGTAGCAACTCAGCGGCGGCCTTGGTCCTTGCGGGGGGTTACCCTCGGGGCTGGCGGAGGGCGCGGAGCCGTTCGGTGGGCTCGTCGCCTTCACCCCCTGCCTCGGTTCTGGGGGCCTCCTTGTCCCGCCACGCCCAGATGGCTGGTTACCGCGCCCTCTGCGCGGTCCAGGGGGCGTATTTCGCTCGGAGCGCTCTCCTCCGGAGCCTCGCCGTTCGGAATGACGCTCGCTTAGCACTCGCCGAAGCATTTCCTCCAAGCCCTCCAGCTTGGCGTCCTTCTCGACCACCGCGGCAGCCACTTTGCCTTCCTTGGCATCGCCTTTCGGCTTTGTTGGCGGTGGTGGAGGTCGGAACGTCTTGGAATTCTCCAACGTTTGCTCCGCGTCCACTGCCAACTCCAGTAGCTCCTCTACTGTGCTGAAGTCTGACCTACGGACCATCGCTTGCAGCTGGGGCCATAGGTTTCGGTGCAACTGATCCAGCTGTTGCTCCGAGCTGGAGGGCGGCGATATTTTCCTCACTATCGCGATGAGACACGTGATATAATCTCTCACGGCCTCGTCCGCCCCTTGGGGGCGGTTGTTCGCCTCTGCTATCAACCGCTGCTGGTACCTCTTCGTCGTCCCGTACCAGCGTTTCGCTGCAGTCACGAAATCTTGCCACGTGGCCCATTTCTCTTTCTCATTACGGTACCACGTGGCCGCCGTGTCAGTGAACAGCTCTGACAGCGACGACAACACCTCTTCTTCGGAGAGGTTTGCCGGGACTCGACAGTCCTCCAGCCTCGTTAGCAATACGTCGACACTCTGGCTCTTCGCCCCAGAGAATCGAATTTGCCATTTCCTCACGATTTGGCCTATGTCTCGCGAGTGGAACACACTCGACCTCGAGAAGTTCCCTGTCGCGCATGGCGCGCCATATGTCGGCCAGCTCGAGCCTCTCGCCGAACCTCGGCGGTCACCCACCACCCAGGCTGCGTTTACTCCTTGTAAACCAGCCTGACCATCACGCCGAGCTGGCGGTGGTGTCGATGGCGAACCGATCGACGCATCGTTGCCGGTGACGGTGTACGTGTCTTCAAATTGCACGTTGTGACCTTGCCTAGGTTCCGCTATATGCGTGCTGGAAGCGGCGTGTCGCTGTTGGTTTAAAACCAACTCCTCCAGCGACCTTACTTTCGCTATTAATTCCGCTAATAGCGAGCCGACTTCCCGAGGGATGTAAAACTCGGAGCCGTCCTTTGCCAGGAGGCGAAGCATCTCTCCTGGCTGCGCTTGCTGGTCGTCGCCGCGAGTTTCTTCTTCTTCGCTGTCCTGCTGCTGTAGAGGTAGTTGTGTGCGTTGCTCCTTTTGTTGTTGCGCAGTGTCCCGGTTACTGACTGTGGCGTTTGGGTGTGGTGAGTGCTGGGTATCGGACACGGCCTCCGCCGTCGTCCTACGCAGTATCTCCAATATCTGCTCGCTTTTGAGCACTACGTCCAGGGGGTGTAAATCCCAACTGGACGCTTCGACGAAGGAGCCGTCGTCTTCTAAAAGGATCCTCCGTAAGAGGTTTTCCCTTAGTGCCATCCGCCGGGGGATTACATCCCCCGGCTCTTCCGGCTCCTCGAAGTCTTGAGGCGTATAGTTACCCAGCACCCACTGGCTTAGCCTGTGCATTCTCAAGAATGTGGAGTCGTGTCGCCTAAATTGCAACTCCGACAGGTGGCTATCGATCTCGCTTGGCGAGATCGACCACACCCAATCCTCCACAGCTTCCTGGATGTTGTACGACATCGTTCGCTGGTTGTGCGTGTGCAAGGGGATTCCTCTTCAATCCCGTAATTTACAATGCTTTTGCACGGCCAGTGGTATCCTTCACAAGGTACCTACCGGATTACCACTGGCTCAGAAAGTAACGATCTTCCCAACTGGTAGTTTGGTATTTACGCTATACCGAGGTTAACTCGCTTTTACTCACTTGCCTGGAGGTTATGTCGCTTTTGGCGTATTGCGCAAGCGTAATAGTCGCCCGCGCAACCGATTCCCGGTCAAAACTGAAATTCGCAATTTTCGGGCGCTGCGCATGCACGGCACTAAAATCACTATATGTATCAGTACCGCTGACGCATGCGCAGACGATTCCGCGGGTAAAAACAAAAATTTAATCTTTCGACCTTTTGCGCATGCGCAAAACCGAAATTAGTGAATGCGCCCACCTCCTCGTGGGATGGGCAACCAAATTCGCGATAGTGATTTTTCACTTTTTATTTTCGGATTCTGCGCATGCGCGGGCCCAAAATTACTGCGCGTGCTCCTTACGGTATCCCCCGCGCAGGCGTCTTCGCGAATTAAGCCTTAAATCCGAAAATCCAAACGAAATCCCAATATTTAAATATTGGGTGCGTAATCCGTTAGTTTACTCCCCGGTGTGCACGTGTGATGACGAACAAAGAGATAAAACGCTAGGACCTATATAAAACAATTTTAATAAATCTTATAATATAATAAATAATTAATAGATAATTGCTACCTAATCTCTTTGTCGTCCTCGCTAAATACTTCAACAAATGCTCGGCCTTCACGAGCAATGTTCCTCACTAAATACGTGCAGACCGGGTAAATTCCTCCAAGCAAGGTTAGAAACCACCAGTTGGTTACCCTTGCACACACTGTACACTTTGTAATAATTAATTATCACCGCGATAATTAATTATTCGCAACGCGCGTCTCGACCTGTTTCGATGACCAACCAATTACTGTAAAATTCGCCGTTCCCTAATCTAATGTGCTGCAACACGTTAATGGGCGCCAGTTGTAACGGGGTGAATTTACAAGAGGGTATGAATCCCTCCCTGGGGTGCGCGAAGGTATTATGCGGGCGTCTACTACGCCCGGGGCAGCTAGGAGTTTTCTAGTGTCGAAAGCTTAGGCCGCCTAAGAAAAACATGGATATCTACTGCAATCATTATATCTTTAAAAAAAAAGAAATATTATACAAAGTATGGAAAATGAAACCTGATTGTACAGACATAAAGAATGAGTACAAAAATTATTCTAATTTATTAGACAAAGTGATAAGAGATGCCAAATTTAAATTTGAAAGAGATAAGATCGAAAAAAGTAGTAAAGATCTGAAAAAGCTATGAAAAGTAATCAATAATAAGTTAGGGAAAACAAACAAACAAACCAAACAAGACAATCGATTACGTCTACGCGAACAAACAAAATTGTAAACAAAGAGTATAATGAAAATCTCATGAACACATACTTCTACGAAGTGTGAGCTAATTTAAGTAAAAATATCAAGCAACCAAGCAATGTTTGCATGAAAACAATTGTAAGAAATACAAAGACAATATTTATAGGACCTACCAATACCGCTGAAATATGTAAAAAAATTAAAGATCTAAAAGAAAAAGCAGGAGATGTACATGGTATCAAAGCTAAAACTCTCAAAAAAATGGCGCAGTACATAGTAACGTCTTTGCAACATATTTTTAATTTATCAATTGAACATGCAACCTGGCCTGCTACTCTAAAAAGTGCTGAAGTTGTTAATTAATATTTAAAATAATTCACAAAGCCGATGACAAATCTAATATTTCTAATTACAGGCCTATATCATTAATATCTAATATAGCAAAATTTTTTGGAAAAATAATATATAATAGATTATATAGCTTTCTTAAAGATTACAATATTTTATCAGACTCGAAATATGGCTTTGTTAAAGGTAAAGGTACAACTGACGCACTTAAGAAAATTACAGACATCATATGTAACCACATGGACAAGAGTAAACCATTAATAATCACATTTCTAGACCTTGCAAAGGCTTTTAACACTGTTAAGGTAGTTCCTCAATAGTCGGGAAAATGGAACTAAGACACCGAAAAATTCTATTACAACCTTTAATAAACAGAGAATTCTTTACAATTCTTTTATGTACGTTGCCGACCTAATTTTTAAGAAAAAAATACATGGAGAGAAAATGAGCGTGATATAACCCATGACAGGAAATAATAGTATTACTTAATAAAAAACGGAACTTCAAAAAGAAAAAAATACCTTAAGAAAGATGATATTCGGCTCTTTCTTTTAAGTTTATCAAATATGTATCAGGCCGAGATTTTTAAAAATATGAATGATTATAAACACAAATAGCAGACGACATGCACGAGAGCAAGAGAGACAGAACGACGCGCATGGTATAGCTTGTGCTCTCGCAGAGCACTCAAACTATAACGCGTTGATGAACCAGCTTAACCATACGATATTAATTGGAAAATTAGAACGATATGGAATAAGAGGTAAAACTTTTTAATTAATGACTAGCGATCTTTCAAAAAGAATACAAATCTGATTAGAAGATAAAGAAGCACTGAAAAAGAAATATAAACTGGAATTCCGCAACGAACAATACTAGAACCATTGTTATTTATATTATATGTTAATGATCTATTGTTAGATATGCACAAAAATACTATTCTCTCCTAAGCAGATGATACTATCGTCATCTCTGGAGACGATATCTGTGCAGGAAAACATGAACAAATTTTTAGATAAAATAGCAAATTGGTTAGCTTTGAATAATCTGTCTTTAAATACGAATAAAATGGTCTACATGACTATAGTTATTATTGTGATAGTGTACGAAGAAAAATTGAAATTGAAGTACATAAACAGAAAATCAAGAAGTTACAGATTAAAGGTACCTGCGGATAATTTTCAATTATAGTATGAAATGTGATAAACATATTCAATACATTATAAATAAAACTAAATACCTAATTTATGTCTTTGCAAAAATCAAAAAATACATGTATACAAAATATCTAACAGTAATATATCATAGCTTTTTTCACAGCTACATAGATTATGGAATAATCGCATGGGGAGGGGTTTACAAAGATAATATGAATCGTTTGCAAAATATTCAAACAAGAATCTTGAAAATTATACATAAAAACTGTTTCGTAAAAAACACTCCACTAAATGTAAGGCAAGTTTTTATTTTGAACGCTTTAATGTATCACTATGAAGATCTGGAAGAAATATATAAAAAGGGAATTCTAAAACTAGAAATAACAGTATTCAAATTCCAAAAACAAAAAAGGCTGTTAGCAATAAAAATAGCTACATTGTAGCACTAAAGACATATAAATAGTCTACTCAAAGAATTAAAAAGTTTATATCGTAATGAAAATAATAGGAAATACACATTAAACGATAAGCTAAAAACGTATATAAAATCTAAGTAAAATATATCATTATTATAACTACTGTTTTTGTTAAGGTTTTGAAATTTTATTTGTCAAATATTTAATACCTAGTTACTTACAAGGAAAGGATACATGGTGCCTGCCTCCGATTTTCATGAAACTTCGCATATGAGTAGAGTTTCAAAAAATATTCGACACGTATTTTTTTATCCGCGGAAAAACATATCTAAGGGGTGAAAACCGCCCTTAAAGTTCACCCCCAAAAACCGTTATTTCTTAATATCTCAAGATGGAATCGGAATTTTTTAATGAAACCAATACCTATTTGTTTCTTATGAGAAGTCGAATTTTTCGGCACAGTTTTAATGCTAGGGGGTTGCATCGCCTATTTTTTTATAAGGGTAAATATGATATTTTCCCTTGTATTTTTGATCTAAAAATGTTTTAATGGGCTAAATTTGATTGAAAATTGCCATGCTATAAAGAAAATTGAAAATTATATTTGACCTATTTCGAGATTTAAAAATAAAAACACGTTGACGGGGTGAATTATCCCTAATTTAATTAATCACCTTTTTGTTAGTGTCTGCCTCCGATTTTCATGAGAATTTGCAACTGGTTGGAGTATCGAAAAATATTTGACACGTATTTTTTTTTTGTATCTCTGGAGAAAGGCATCTGGGGGTGAAAAAGACGAGTATTGGGACACAGTTGTAATGATAAGGGGTTGCACCCCCTATTTTTATGAGGATAAATATAATTTTTTTCCCACTGTTTTTGAAATAACAAAGTTCTAACGAGCCATATTTGATTGAAAAATGCCATGTCGTAAAGAAAATTAAAAATTATAGTTGACCTGTTTCGAGGTTTAAAAGAAAACATAGAAGGGATGAGCTACCCCTACTTTAGTTATTTATCTTTTAGTGATTAAAAAAAATTGATCACAACATTCGTTTTGACTTTTAATTTTGAGATGCTTATTTCAAATCATATTTTACGTGAAATATTAACATTGACTACTAAAATTTAATATATTAAATGAAAATTTGCAAGAAAATTTTTATCGATTATTTTTTTTTTTTGTTTATGAAATTAATGATGAAATTATTTAGAAACAAAGAATTTTTCTGGTTAAAATTCTATTAAAAATTCATCTTTTTTTACATTATATTAGGATAATATTTCATTTCCCGTATTGATACTTGTATTGTTGATCTCATAAAAATTTAAGTTTTTTTTATCAACGAAGGTCTCATTCTTACTGAAATATGCAATATAATTATAATTACATTAAATTTACATTACAATTTTCAATATCCTCACGCTTCTACGAATATTTTTTTCGCGACGACATTTATAAAAATATTGGTAAGTTAAAAATAAAGATTTTAATACGTGATAATTCTCTAGTAAACAAGAGATATTTTTATTCGACTATGGTCACTTTGTTGTGTTTCTTTGTATTAACTACACGATAGTTACTAAACTGATTACATGTTGTTGGTGTTTATACAATTGTTTAAATTGATATAATTATACATTTTATTATATACTCTTCGAAAAAAAATTTTAAATTACGCATTGAGGATACAAAAAATATATTATTAAAAAGGGCTTGTAAGTATTGCTATTTTATTTTTAGTCGTATGGGCGAAACGTTTAAACAAATAAGAACTTTCTTGAAAAAAATAAAATAGTTTAAATTTTAAAATGATATCTAAAGTCAAATAGTAAGTTTGACTAAAAGAAGCGATATAATGTAAATAGGATTATTATAAAAACGTAAAATAAAATAATGATTGTAATAATGTTCAATTTACTAATATAACCATGATGAGAAGAATATTTGTAAAAAAACATCGACTTGTTTTCATTTTTTTTCTAGAGGTAAGGTGATGTGATACCCTGATTTCAATGTTTTTTAAATCAACATTCAGACGTTTATTTGGAAAAAGACGACTGTCAGGCGCTCCGGACACGTAAACGCTATATTCAGAAATTTTTTTGAGCGATTCTATTAGTATTTTCGTTAGCTGTGCTCGCTTTAAAAATAGGTCAATTGCAGATTCCTACTTACTGACAGTACGGTTTTTATTTAATTAAATAAACTCTGATCATTTTTTTGGAAAAATACGCCTGTCAGGCGCTCCGTATACATATGTAAATACTATACTCAGAATTTTTTGTGGATGATTCTATTGGTATTTTCATGAGATGTACTCTTTTTAAAATTATGTCGGTATATAACATCATCTTAATAGAATTTATAATATTTATTATATACATAAATATTATATGATGATATATTAATAAATTTTTCGTTTGCCTTTTATTGAGTGTATGTTAAATAATTACAATTATCTAAAAGAGTCGTCAGACTTTTCAACCCAAATATCTCACAGATACTATAAAAAAAATGATCCACAAAATTTATAAAAATTATCTCCGCACAAATCGAAGGCCTGAAGTCGTGATTATATCAAATAACTGTTTACAAATTAATTTTTTAATTAAAACACGTGGTGGTCGGTAAAGTTTCTTATTCTTATTCGACATCAATAACCCTAAATAACTGTTTTAAATAAAACTAGTATAATATTTTATTGTAATGAGTATCTTGCCCATTTAATACAATTAATAAATAAAATTAATGAAATCGTATGAGCGTGCGTGTGTAAGCGTGTGAGTGCGTGCGCGCACTTGAGTGTAAATACATATATTCAATATCATTATTTTATGTATTTATTATATTAAACTGGTAGGATTCTCTCTACTATATAATAAACAAATAAAATAAATTAAATTATTTGTGTGTGTCACATAATATTGTAGTAATTATAATATTTTTATTTCAGTGAAACAACTTTATTTTAAAAAGAAGACTAGATCAAACGCGCGCTGCGCGCGCGGGGATGTACTATGCTTTGAATACAATATTCAAAAATGGGAAAATAACCTTATAAGAAAAACATAAACAAACAACATTACGTTGCCATGCACATAGCTACAGCATAGCAACGCTTCCGGCCAATCAGATTGCGAATAAAACATGAAATAACATAGCCATCAATTTTAATAAAGGGGATCAAATTATGAAATATCTGAAATAAAAGTAAGTTCAATTGACGTTCCTGAAAATAAAGAAAGTTATTTTAAGTAAAATAATAATTATAGAATAAATAATCTACGGCTGTTGCTTGAACGTCATTGCCTCAAATAAAATTAAAAAATGGCTATTAATCCACTGGTTGTAATATCTTTATTATCTATAATCTTTAATCCTAACAATGTTAAAATTGAAGAATCACAAGCTAACGAACAAGAGATAACTTTATATCATGTAACAGCAAATATAATAAAGGAGAGTGTGAATTACAACTTACATACAGAAGAAGAATATACTTTTTGAGGATGACTACAGTGATACACGGAATTCCACAAGATATTGAAGAAGAGGATGAAATAAATAAAGATTATGCAGAGGTTCCTGCTTGTTTACCGAATGAAGACGATGTAGACTTTGAATATAAGAAAGAGGCAGTGCAGTATTGGCAAAGTGAAAAAAGAAATCCATTACCCTTGACAAGTGTATAATCGAAGTATAGAAAAGTTACTTCCGATCATCAATTGCGACGGTGGAAATTATAAATTGAAGCAGGGGGTACCAGAAAAACTATTCTATATGGAATTACAACTTATGTACTTCAAAAAGTTAAAGTAGCGATAGAATCAAAAATGACTCCGCATGATATTGATATAAAAAGATGGGCTCTCGTAAAGAAAACAGAACTAAATATTCCGTGGTTTAAAGCTTCGCATAGATGGATACAAATATTAAAAAAAACATCACATTGTTTCACGTAAAATAACAAAATTTATTACTATGTCATCTACACAAAATGCAATAGAAGTAGAACAACACAAAGAAAATTTTGTTAACGATGTCAAAAATCTCATTAAAGTACATGGTGCTCAAAATGTTTACAATTCAGATCAAAGTGGGTTCAATTTAGAGATACATAGTGGTCGCACTCTTTGTTATGAGAGGATTTAAAATGTAGAAAATATCGTTCAGTCGGTATCTTGTACAACACATAGTTACACTATTTAACCAACAATATCAGCAGAGGGACAGCTTATGTCCCCGTTATTTATAGTTTTGAAAGAGGCTCATGAGCAATTTGGACCTAAAGTAATGAAAACTTTATTCTAACCAGAAATATATACGTAGAAGCACCAGCGTCCGGTAAATTATCCAAGGAACTATTTCAAATTTGGATTCAAAATGCATTTTTGATTCACAGTGGGAATTCACCTATACTGCTATTAGATTCATGGAGTGGACAATGTGAAAACGCTGTAAAAGAAGCTTTACCGAAAGAGTCAAATCTTATATTGAAAACGATACCAAAAGGCACAACTGGTCAGATACAGCCTCTTGATGTATATGGTTTTCGATTATGGAAAAATTTTATAAGAAAATTATCAGACATAACAGTTCTTCTGAATTATGATGCTAAATTACACGAGAGAAATAATATAATCAAACTACAATCTCTAACCCATAATCCATTTTCTTCACCAAGATTTCAAAATGTTTTTAAATATGCCTGGTATAAAAGTGGATACCTAACGAAAAAACCTTCAAGACATCAAAATCCAGTAGATTTATGTTTCCATACTCAAGAGGAACCAATTTGCGGCATATGTGGAGGAATTACAGTCATACGATGTGCATAAAAAGCTATTATGTTTTAAACATTTTTTCAATTTCTGTAATATTTATATATGTTACATTGACAAATCATCACATTGTACAAATTAATAATAATGAAAAAAAGTTTTCGCTCATATAGTAATAATAATGTGAATAGGAGTAGCCACCCCCACTAAAATTAAAATATTTTTTATTTTAACTTTTGTTAGTAAATATGAGTCAAAATAAGCATTACAAAATTAAAAATCCAAAGGAATGTTGTGATTAATTTTTTTTAATCACTAAAAGATAAGTAACTAAGTAGGGGTAGCTCACCCCTTCTATGTGTTTTTTAAACCCCGAAACAGGTCAATCATAATTTCTAATTTTCTTTACAACATGGCATTTTTTTTACCAATTATGGTGTTACGAGTGGTCGCTCCCGGTGAGCAAGCGCGGGAGGCCATGAACCCAAAAAAGCATGCGGTGCCGATTCATGGACAGACCCGAAGAACATAGTTCAACACAAACGCTGGGTCAGCAATGCACCAAGCGTCGGCGAGGCACGCCGAATGTCAAAGGCGCATGACATCAACTAGTACGAGTCAGCAGAGCAGCGAACAGCACATTTATGAGGCACTGAATCATCGGCACGAGGATTGAACGTCGAATTAGGGGGAAGGAACGAACGGCCGATGTGCAATGATCCCCCACTCACGAACCCGGGGGCGAAGCCTTAAAAGCGGAAGGAAACGCATCCAGGAGGCAGACAGAAAGAGAGAGAACGAGAGTCAGGTCGAGGACAGGGGCAGAGACGAAAACGGACACGAAAGGCGAAGCATTAGAGTAGACACGATAGGGCGTCGATTGGTCGCATCGCGAACGCGCGTTAGATTATCTTTCTCTCGCGTATAAGTATTTTAATAAATAACTCAAGTTATACTTTCACTCTTATTGTATTTCATTGCATCGTTTCGAGTCTCGGCTTGGAACGACACGAACACCTCAGAACCCTTCGTGTGTACGTGAACCTAGATAGGCTCACACGAATAATGGCTCGTCAAAACTTTGTTATTTCAAAAACAGTGTGAAAAAAATTATATTTATCCCCATAAAAATAGGGGTTGCAACCCCTTATCATTAAAACTGTGTCCAAATACTCGTCTTATTATAAGAAACAAATAGGTGTTGGTTTGATTAAAAAATTCCGATTCCATCTCGAGATATTAAAAAAAGCTGTTTTTGGGGGTGAACTTTAAGGGCGGTTTCACCCCTTAGATACATTTTACTGCAGATAAAAAAAAAAGTGTCGAATATTTTTTAACACTCTACTCATATGCGAAGTTTCATGAAAATCAGAGGCGGACATCAAGTATCCTTTCCTTGTTAGTTCTGAAGTTAGTCTGTAAGTATACTTATATTGTGCCAGCCCTTGTACAGGTAGTTACCTATTTAGGATTACGCTTTACGTAATTAGTTTGGCTAATAAAATAGAAAAAAATGAAAAATGACTAATACTACGTAAGATTATAAAAACAATACTAAAATTTATTGTATAAAATCCAATGTTGCCATATTAAAAAATCCGTTGCCAATTGATTGACACGAGGCTTCCTCAAACTTAATTTACTGATGCTTTTAATTAATTTTTAATGCCAAAATTTAAAATTATTGCATCGGTTTTTGACACAATTCTAATTACATTCATTTATGAAGATTAAAAAGTATTAATTTTTAAATTATATATAAAATATGAATAGAATAAGAGGTATGATTTAGTACATGAAAAATGAATAAAATAATTCATTATAATATTAATTTCACACATATATTGCCTATACCACACTCAAAATTGTCTATGGCCGAATCCATCTCAAATCAGGTGGTCCGCGTATGCCTATGTCACCGATCATTTTGGAATGAAACTATTCATGTTCTTCTCCAAAAATTATTTGACACGTATTATTTTATTTTTCTGTTTTATCAAAATTTCATGCGTTCAGCGATACCGAAAAATTCCGAGAAAATTCTTACTTAGAAAAAAAATGTTTGAATGTAATTTTCAAACTGCTACTGTTTCACCAGTTTTCTATGCTTTTAAGCATGTAACAGTAAATTTTACTCAGTTTTGAGCCCTCTTACACGTTCTCTATGTTATTTAAAAAAAAAATAAAAAATGCACGAGTTATGCACTTTTTACTGAAAAATGCACTTTTTAGAAAAATGCATTTTTCTCGAAAACCCCAATTTTTTTTTGCATAATTTTCATGTTTTGTGATAGAGGACCTAAATACCTATCTAGATGTATTTGTGAGATTCAGAACATTTGCACTGGGATAGCGATCACTAATGAAATAACACAGAAACAAATTTTTCACGATTAACGCTTATATATTGTCAATGATATTAGAGTCAATATAAAGGTATTTATCTTTGTGCGTATGTAATATAGAGGTACACATAAGTATGTATTTATTTTTTATTTATGTCTTTTAGATTTTCTATTTTTATACCTATTTTACTACCTTTGTTTTTCTGCTTCATTGTTCTTAATTCAGTAAGCGGACGATCAGCGGTCTTTGCTGTTAAACAATGTACTTTATCATCACATGTTTTTTTAACCCATATATGAGTTTTTTGAATTCCAGGATACTTTGGAGTTGTAAGCCAATCAATATTTTTTTCTTTTCTGAATTGTTCTATTTCAACATCTTGTAAATGTATTATTTTAATAACATCAGTATATTTTTGAACATTTATTGCAAAATCATTTGCGTTTTGAACAGCTTCTTCAAGGGGCTATCGAAGATTATGCGAAGTAGTATAATGCTTTATAAGTCCACCCACACCATCTACAGCTCCTTTGCCGTGCCCAGTAGCAGAGAACAACCATTTTATACCATACGGTGCTCGTTATAATTCATTTAATTGAAAGCGATTTCTAAAGTGACTAGCGGCGCCGTCGGATACGATTTTTTTAATTGAATCACAACAATTTTCTTTCAAGCATTTTATAATTTTTTGCACTGCTAGCAAAGCATACGCTGAATCATGTTTTCGGTCATCACTTATGACTGCGAAACTTTGTGTCGAATCCCCTTGATAAGACACTGCTGTGAAAATAGAAATTTGTTCATTAACCCAATAATTTCCTTGAACAGCGTTATTATGAATCATAGCCCAGTTTTCAGCGAAGTCTATTTGAAGAACTAAATGATGTGGATCTTTTTTAGCATTTTCTCTTTCTACTTTTATAGCTTTGCGTTGTATATTTTTTACATACATATGAGTACTAACCTTCATGGTCCAAACCGAATGTTCATCTTTAAAAGCAGAAATTGACAGTGTTTTTTTAATCAAGTTTCCATTATCCCACAAAGTATATGTAATTTCTTCTGTGCCTTCTACATCTTGGAGTTTTAAAACATGAATAGTAATTCCGTTACTGCCTGGACAAATTTTACATTCTTGTAAATAGCATAAATCAGATGGCTCAGAACACATTGTTGCGTTTATTATTTGTGACCGAATTTCATCCAACTCGGTAACGTTACTCCCTCTGAAATTAATTAAGCTCGTAAGAAATAAATCATAATTTGCGCCATAGATACAGAGACAAACTTCTTTGATGGGGGAAAGTAAGACATATTTTGGTCGCAAGCTATAAAACTTCGATTTACGAGTTCTCAATTCGGGATAATCATTTTTAAATGATTTATACGTTGCTTTCAGACTTCGAGTAAGAAAACGTTTATCTTTCTTCTCTTTCTTATCATTTATTTTAACGATAATAACGTCACACTTATTGGGACTCTGTCTTGAAAAATTAAAATCGTCATTTATATAATATTCCATAACAATTTTTTCGGTCCTTTCATCAATTGGATGGCCTGTGTATGCTTCTGGTTCGGAATAAACTCCCTTTTCTTGTGCAAGGTTTTTCGCTCTTTCTATCATGTACATTGTTGTGTCTGGAAATAACGATGAAATTTCATTTTTCGTTAAGGATGAGGGTAGCAAAGTCAGAATTTTTATTTTTTCTGATACCGTAGAACACTTTTGCAAGGCTAAACCAAGATTTTGTATCCATTCTGTACTATGGCATACAGTTGATTCGTTTGCTGTTATAGAAACGTCATAAACATTGTTCAACTTCACATCAAGGGTATTAGACAATGTTGAAAGATATTTCTTTTCTTCTTTTTGACGTAATTTTCAAGTGATTTTTCACGTATAAGATTTTTTCTCTTAAGAGGCGATACAGAACCTAAGAAAGATGTACTTATTTCATTATTAAATTCTCCGATGCATTCTCGAGTACTTGGTAAAAAATCTTCATCTCTATCAACTACGTTGTCGGTAACTTCATTATCCGTTATAAAATCATTGTCAGTGCTACTCAAAGGTAAATGAGGATAGAGGTGCTTCAATGAATGAGCAAGTTCCTCAAGTTCTTTGAAACGCAGGGATCTAGATTTGTAACAGATTTTTTGTGCTTGCGTAAAAAGTCTGCACATTTGATTCTCTCCGTTGAGTAATATTGAGACATCGTAGTTGAGTTGATAAGGTGTAAATATGTAATAATTTTCAAAAAGATGATGGTTTTAAATAAAACGAGATGTGTAATATATAGCAGAAACCGAACTTTCCGTTGTAAATGTTAAGCAAACCATATCCATCTAGCTGACAAATGTACTAGTACATAAACTCGTACAAGTAGGCGCACGTACATGTATATGCACGCACTAACATAAACATCTCTATATTGACTGTAATATCATTGGCTATGTATAAGCGTTAAGCGTGAAAAATTTGTTTCTGTGTTATCTCATTAGTGATCGCTATCCCAGCGCAAATGTTCTGAATCTCACAAATACATCTAGATAGGTATTTAGGTCTTCTATCACGACATAAGAAAATTGTGCAAAAAAAATGGGGTTTTCGAGAAAAATGCATTTTTCTAAAAAGTGCATTTTTCAGTAAAAAGTGCATAACTCGTGCATTTTTTATTTTTTTTAAAATAACATAGAGAACGTGAAAGAGGGCTCAAGACTGAGTAAAATTTTATGTTACTCGCTTAAGAGCATAAAAAACTGGTGAAACAGTAGCCATTTGAAAATTACATTGAAAAATTTTTTTTCTAAGTAAGAATTTTCTCGGAATTTTGCGGCATTGCTGAACGCGTGAAATTTTGTTGCAACAAGAAAATAAAAATATACGGGTCAAATAATTTTTGGAGGAAGAGAAAAATACTTTTATCCCAAAATAATCGGTGACATAGGCATATGCTAGCCACCTGATTTGAGATGGATTCGGCCCTATAAATTTCACGTTTATACTTTGTCTTTTCATATACATTTTTAATTGAGAACCGCTGTATATTTTATAAAATCTTTTATAAATGAATTTTATGAAGTTTCATGTTTTTTTTTTATGGCTTCAAAAAATCTTGTATTTCCTTCCATAACTGCATGAATTTAAAGTAATTTAGGCCCCTTCCCATGAAAATCCATGGAATGATTTTCTCAAAAACCTACGCCCACGGCAAAATATCGATAATGCTATACCTGTGAGTAAAATTGGTCCACAGATTAAGTCTTGGACCACTTTATCAGAAATAATGTATATTTATAGTATGTATATTGTATATTGCTTAAACTATATTTTTCAATATTTTTCTGCTAATTTTTGTCTCAGAGGCCACTAGGTGTAGGATCGCCTTATGTATCTACTGTCCACAAATTGAGTAATTTAATCATAGATATTTTTATTATTCGTATCATTCACTTTTTTGATTTACAAAATGCTCTATCTCCACCTTTACGTATACCATTAAAAAAACCTCTGCCAATTATTGACCCGTGGCTTCCTCAAATTTAATTTGCTTATTCCTTTAATGAATTTTTAATAACATAATTTACAACTTTTGCAACAATTTATGACATAATTATAATTAAATTCATTTATGAAGTGTAACAGCAGGCGCGGCTGTGTGTGTGTGTATGTACGCGAACACGGAGCTCGGATCGATCCGATCACCGACGCACGGGATACAAACAGGTAGTTGACCGAAAACATAAACATACCGCGGCCTTGAAGAAGGCAAGGCCGACAATTGCGGCATGAGGATTCGTAAATAGAGTCGGGCTTGTCCTCGTATTTCTCCGGCGGCTTGGGTGTGTGTGTGTAGTTATTCGCACGTGTAGCTGTGCGAAAAGTATCGAGCGCAACTACGACAAACAACGAGCCCCGAAATGAAAACTCGCGACAACCTTGCGCGAGGGGGAAGGAGAGCGAGAGACAGAGCCCGGCAGTATCGCTTCTGCCGTAGCTGAGGCAGCTGCTCGTTCCCCGCGCCCGAAGACTTGGAGAGAGAGTCAGAGTGTAGTGCACGAGAGGAAGAGAGAGAGACGCCGCAGCGAGCGGTGCAATAGTGCAGCGAAGGAGAGAGAGATGCAGCTCGGCGCCGAGAGCCGCGTTCCCTCGTGGTTGAGAGAGAGGGAGAGAGAACCACGCTCAACCGCGGCCGAGAGTACAGGTGAGATAGAGAGAGAGGGAGCATCGCGGCCGAAGCCAGCTACGGCCGAGCCCACTCACGGGAGCGAGAGAGAGAGGTAACGCACGCAGCTCACGGACACGGCCGACGGCTAGCTGCGGCCGAGCCGACCCGTCAACGACGAAGAGAGAGAGAGAGAGAGAGAGAGAGAGAGAAAGAGAGAGAGAGAGAGAGAGAGAGAGAGAGAGAGAGAGAGAGAGAGAGAGAGAGAGAGAGAGAGAGAGAGAGAGAGAGAGAGAGAGAGAGAGAGAGAGAGAGAGAGAGAGGAGACAGACACGTGGCAGGCAAGGAAGCCTAGCAGCGAGAGAGAGAGATGCGCAAGGGGCGTGTAAGCCAGCACCGGCGCCCGCCTCCACGCCGAGACTACTGAGGAGTTAAGTCCTGGACAGGCGAGCGCGCGCTTCCCCCGCGGACGACGAGCGTCCAGGAAGCGGAGACGGGCGAGCGAGCGAGGCCGCCTACGCGCGCGTGAGCGTCGATCGTGCACGGCGATCGGCCGACGTCGGCGCGAGCCGCTTTTGCGCGTACGTGTGTGCGGCAGAGCACACACGTACTTCGCGTGCACGAGCGCACCAACCGAACCGGCGCGTACTAATAGCACGCGCCGTAATTAGCGAATATAATTTGTGGATAGCCTCCAGGGGCAGTAAGAAGAAATTCTTTTATATTAAAGTTAACTTGCTTTTTACTAGTTCGCATATTATTTCGCGCAACCCGAGTCCAATCCCTTATTCGGTGGCATGGTGAAGAATACCGCCGGCCTCCGCGGTCGCGAGTACATAGTACTCGCGTGATAACTGAGCAGCTGGGGGAGCACGCTCGAGAGAGAGAGCGCGACGAGGAAGCCACGCGTTGTAACGGAGCGAAAAGGCGCGGCTGCTGCTGAAAGCAGCCGACGGCGAGCAACAGCACGGAGCTGACGGGCCGCTAATCGTCGAGGGTTGGTACGAGTAAGTGCTCGCGCCTGTCAATTGCTACGCCATCCATCGGCGAGTCCACTTTGAGATATAGCGCACCGAGGACAGCTTTTAGTCCGTTACAACTGGCGCCCATAACGTGTGGATAAACGGACACCTGCCACCGAACAGCGTGCGGGGAAATTGATTCTTTTTCCTACGGATTGAAAGAAAAACGGGTGGTGAAGATAACCGCGACGTGTCGCGTACCAAATTTCGCGAGCGCGCGGTAACTTACGTGTGTAAGCGTGTGTGTGGACTCTGCCGGTACGAGAGACCGACAGGGAGAAATAAACAATTTTTTTCTCGATCGGAAAGTTGCGTGTAATATCGTGGAAACGGTTTCGCGAAAAATTTGTGTTTTTTTTTGTTTTGACTTTTTGAGATAAAATTAGCGATTTAGCATCTCCCAGCTGAAGGTACAAAATTGTAAGACCTGAACTGGGAGTTGAACCGAAACACACACACACGCGCGCACTCAAAGGGAGACACGCAGTGAACTCGTGAACACTGACGGGTCTGGTACGGAGCGAGGGAGAGGAATCCTTCCATCGTACGAACTAGCAGAAGGGGGGATTTCCCCCTGGAACAACGAGACATCCCCTCCAAGAGACGAAGAAGCCGTTCAAGGATGAGAGATCGCGACCGCCGAGGGATCAACCGGTGAAGAGCGACCCACCGAAAGCCGGCGGAGCGCCGCCGAGCAGCGAGCGTCATACAATCGGATGAAAGCGTCCCCGGGGACGCCCGCACGGATCGGTTCTCGTCGCGATACGGACGGCAGGAGGATGAATCCGAGAAACTCCCGAAAGCCCTATAGAACGAGGAAGTTCCGAGGGCAACGACGAAAAGGAGAGGGAGATAAATCGGTTGGAGGCAGGAACGGATGGAAGTTGAGTTCTGCGATATCTCTCCGGGAGGTAGTCGACGCGCCCCCGTGTAAGGGATTCAAGGATGCAAAGCAGACTATCCAGGGTATAATCCGCGTCTGGACGGGGGGTGTAACGGCAGGCGCGTCTGTGTGTGTGTATGTACGCGAACACGGAGCTCGGATCGAGTCGATCTCCGACGCACGGGATACACACAGGTAGTTGACCGAAAACATAAACATACCGCGGCCTTAGAGAAGGCAAGACCGACAATTGTGGCATGAGGATTCGCAAATAGAGTCGGGCTTGTTCTCGTATTTCTCAGGGGGCTTGCGCCCGTTACAGAAGATAAAAAATTATTAATTTTTAAATTATGCATCAAATATGAATAAAATAATAGGTGTGATTTTTTTTCAAATTATGTGTGAAAAATAAATCAAATAATTGATTGAAATATTATCGTCAAAACCTTTTAAAATTCCTAAATAACCTTTACTTCAAATTATATTTTCTTTGTGAAGTTTCACACATATGGTACTTGTCTCTAGTAGTATGCCTGTCCGTATGTGTTTGCTCTTGAATTACCGATGAAAGAAAAAGGTTCTAACCTTAAAAATAATAAATGGCTATTACAAAACAAAAGCAGGTATACAACACGCGTGCATCGGCGCGGCGTATAACGCATAGCGCATGTTATTTCCATTTTCTAGTATACATAAATGCATTCCCGAATAATTACGATTATAAAAGAGGGCTAAAATAGTTTTAATCTCAAATATCTCTGAAATTCATAAACGAATTATTTTACTCTAAGAACTTTTCTAATAAATAACATACAAATTCTATATCTCCACCAGATTTCAAAAAAATTAAAACAATTTTAATGTAGTTATATTGTGGGACAACAAAGAAAGTCATTTTCAAAAAGACTAAAATTTTAAATATCAAACATCTCAAAAAATAACCATATAATCTGGATGAAATTTTACACAGGTATTGCTTATATTGCATACAATATAGTCTATAAATTTCAAACTGATATATGATGTCGTCATTCAAAAATTACGACTTTGAAAAAAACCGTAAAAGCATTTTAACGCTAAATATCTCTAAAAATCATGAGACAATTCTTTTACCTAAAGGACTTATACGATAATATATAGACTCTACATCTCCACAAAATTTCAACATGAATAAACCAATTTCTGTTTCCCCTAGTTACCATACGACAAAGAAAATACGAAAATTTTCAAAATCAGATATCACAAAAATTAATCGTACGATCTTGATGAGAATTCGCACAAATATTATCTATATCACATATAAAATTTTCTATAAATTTGGAGCTGATACGTGGAGCCGATGCCGAGAAATTACGATTTGAAAAAAAGGTTAGAAAAATGTTAACCTCAAATATTTCAAATATTTCTAAAATTTCTGGACTAATCATTTTGCCCAAAGAACCCGACCGAGAGCTATCAAACATCTACCTCTATAAGGAATTTTAAAGCGATTATGTCAATTTTACTCCCGTAATCATTGGACATACAAAACTCATTTTTTTTTCACATTACAATTTGTTTACGATTGAACGTATACGAAAATTTATATTATTAGGATTTGTCAGCGAGAAGAAATAAAAGGGAAAATTAAGACTTCGAGAGTTTATGCAATCAACTCTACTCGCAAGTAAAAGTTGATTACAGGAAAAGGTGTGAACGTAAAATGCGTTCAAATAAGACAACAAAGTATAGGCAATGTAACTGTAGGCAATAAATGTAGGAAAAGTGTCGGCTATAAGGCAAAGTATAGGTAAAATCGATAGGGGAAAAGTAATAAGGCATGTGCATAAAGCACCTGGCTAGTGGGCGCCGCAGGCCTCTATATGTATACTCATAGGAGTATTTTTCATTGAAGGTTGCTTGTTGGTGCTTGCCATCTGGCGGCTCGATCGGATACTACAATCCCGAACATTCCGCCCGCTTTCGTCCATACAGTGGACGAATAAAAAATACAGTTTAACAGCATAAGATTGACATGTATAAACTATGTATGAGCGGCTGTAATCGGAGACTTTGAAGTATTGAGTTTGGCAATAGGTCCTCTAATAATCCATCCGAAGATCGTGCGTTGTGCCATCGGAGTTCCGAAAGGTCCTTTGACCAGTCCGTCGAGCAAGATCTCTGCGAAGATGTCGGCACCAAGTAATATGTCAATTTCAGAAGGCACTTCTCGGAAATCGTCCGCCATCTCTAGGCCCTTTAGATGGGACCAAGCATTCTTTAAGTTATAGAATCTGTGTGAGTACTTGGTAATAAAGGGAAGCACTAATGCATTCATCTGCAAATTTGTTTCAGAGTGGAAAGCAGACTTAAGTTGTAAGGTTGTGTGACCCTTAGCTGGGATGTGGGAGTAGCCCCCAATACCACTTAACGGTATTGTCGAGGCAGAGTATGGTTGTTGAATCTTCTTTAATAACGCCTCGGATACAAAGGAACTTTGAGATCCAGGATCTATCATAGCTCGGGCAGTGTGCATTTTACCGTCAACACCGCGGAGTTTCACCAAAGCGGTAGCTGGTATAGCAGGTTGCACGGAGAAGCTTTGAGCTACTAAACTTAACCTAAACTCACTATTTGAAACAAAAGAAGGGGCTGGGATGGCGACGTGATTATGAATGGGGGTCACATGCGAGCTTGTACTTATATCTTCGCGAAGAAGCGTATGGTGTTGTTTGTTACATATGATGCATCTTCTATCAGATCGGCAATTACTGATCGGGAGAAACCCAAGATAATTGAAACATAACTTCTTTTTCTCCACGAAGATTTTTCGCTCACTTGCCGTTTTGGTTTTGAAGGCGTCGCAACGAGTAATGAAATGTGCGTCTGCACAAAAGACACACTTGTCGGTAAACGTAGCATGAGAGCTAATTGATCTGTTTTCTGGAATTTTAGATTTACTTTAATTAGGCACTGAGGTGGTTTTTAAAAAGTCAATACTTTCAGTGATAAACTGACTAAGCTGGGAAAAAGTGGGAGGATCGGCACTCCTACTGACTTGTGTTTTCCACTCGCGTACGGTTTTGAAATGAAGTTTACGAGCAATGATAGGTACAAGAAGATCATCCTATTGGTTGATTGCCCTTTTAAGCTGCTCTAAAGCTAAGATTGCATTTGTCGTTAAGTTAAGAAGGGATTGTAATTGAGATGGAGAATCGGAACTTACGGCAGGCAGATCGAGTAGTGTCTTAGTATAGATGGCAATAAATCGACGTTTGTTTGTACAGTGGTCTTCTAGTTTTTTCCAGGCAATGGGGAAGCTCAGATCAGTAATTTGAATTCTTTTGAGCATGTCGGATGCTTCTCCATGAACATGCGTTTTCAATTGTTGTAGTTTTTCTGAATTAGAGAGCCGTTCATCTTTGATGATGGTAGCATTGAATAGATTTTTAAAATCTAGCCAGTCAGTGAATTTCCCAGAAAATGTAGGAACTTCGATATTGGGTAACTTTCTTATAGAAACTGTTTGTTGTATAATAGGCACATTATTTTGTTGAGGGAATTGTTTAAGCGATTGGGCTATATAGATAGTTGAATCGATATAACCGTCTTCTGTTACACCATGGCAATCATTGACAAAATAATCACTCTTGCTAGTACTTTCAAATTTCTGAGATAGGACAATAGTGTGATTTTCTTGGAATTATTTCCAGTTCTTCTCTAATATCTGTAGCTTAGCTTCGAAAAGCTCACAAGTAATATTGTCCTTGCCCACTTTCTTGATATTGGTACTTGAATTGCAGATTCGATTAAATAATTCGTGATGACGCTCGATGGTTTGCGTAAGTGAAAGTGTTGGCATTTCTCTCGGTTGACAACCCTATCCGGCTCGAAGGACCAAAAATGTTTACGATTGAACGTATACGAACATTTATATTATTAGGATTTGTCAGCGAGACGAAATAAAAGGGAAAATTAAGACTTCGAGAGTCTATGCAATCAACTCTACTCGCAAGTAAAAGTTGATTACAGAAAAAGGTGTGAATGTAAAATGCGTTCAAATAAAATAGGCAAAGTTTAAAGTGTCTTATTCGCAAATAAGACAACAAAGTATAGGCAATGTAACTCTAGGCAATAAATGTAGGCAAAGTGTCGGCAATAAGGCAAAGTATAGGTAAAATCGATAGGGGCAAAGTAATAAGGCATGTTCATAAAGCACCTGGCTAGTGGGCGCCGCAGGCCTCAACATGTATACTCATAGGAGTATTTTTCATTGAAGGTTGCTCGTTGGTGCATGCCATCTCGCGGCTCGCTCGGGTACTACAATCCCGAACACAATTTTTTTCTCAAAAACTAGTCGACAAAATAAATTCAAATTTTTACAGATTACCGCCATTTATATTCTACACTACGGTGATTTTTCCCAAGAAAATTGACTGTTTAGTTTAGGAGTTATAAGCTTTAAAAAAAAGCACGTTTTTGTTAATAACAAAAGAACCGTGATAGCTGGAGAAATTTTTTTTTTAGAAAATATAGGTATTTTAATGCTCTTTCGAATGCTATCTATTCGATTGAAATGTCTTGATCTTATCATAAAAAAAGCAAAAATCAGTTTTGCGAAAATCGAAAATTCTAAATAAAACAAAAACGCATCGGCGAATCAAAAAACGAATTTTTGACCCGCCATCACACAAAAAAAGCAAAAAAAATGAGACCTGTCCGGACAAAATCGATTGAGTCGAAGCTGAGATCCAGGCATACACACACACACACACACACACACACACACACACACACACACACACACACACACACACACACACACACACACACACACACACACACACACACACACGCACACACACGCACACACACACACACACACACGCGCGCGCGCGCGCGCCCGCACACGCACACACATCCATACAGAGATTTTTCAAAAATCATGTATTTTGATTCCTAACACCTCCAAAAACAATTATAGCATGTTTTTACAATAACTCAAAAAATTACTATCACAAAGCTTCCTCTTGAAGAAAGCAAAACCGCTGCCAATTCGTTGGCAAGTAGCTTCCTCAAACTTAATTTACTGATTCGATTACTTAATTTTTAATTCCAATATATAAAATTTAATACTTTATTTTGTACGGTGAGACTATGTAAAATGGTTTGTGACTTTTTATTTTTAGTCTTTCTATTTTTTATCATTAAAAAGCAATTATTATTATACAATTTTATATTTTAGAAAAAAAATTAAAAATTTTTTTTAATGTTTTTTAATACTGATATCTCAGAGAATATTTGATCAATTTGAAATTTTAATCAATTATTACAATTACTATTACAATATTATGTTAAATTTTCCAGAGATTATCTTTATTTCTGTTGATAAAAGTTATTTAAAAAAAAAACTTGCGCTTTTATTAAAGAATATTTGGCATCGATAACGGAAACCACCACAATGCTAGCAGCGATCGATATATTTTTATTCATGAATTGTGAAATTTGTCTATTGGAATACGTTGTTGATATTCGAAAATTTTTAAACAAAATTTTTAACCTGAAATATCTTTGGTCGTAATGTACAGATTTTTTGGGGCCACGAACTCGATTTGACGATATATAAAAGCTACATCTGTTCCAAATTTCAAGACGATAGGATAATTTTTTACTCTTGTTATCACCCGACAACGGAAACTCTACTTTTTTATAAAAAATTTTTTTCTGAAAAACAAATGAAGATAATTTCTTGAAATTTCAACCAAATATAGGCTTCAATGAATTCCATAAGTGGTTAAAATTTTCAGTCGATAAATCAAGTATTCTCTGAGAAAACGCGATTCGAAAATTAAAAAAAAAAATTTTAACCTCAAATATCTTTTTTCGTAATAGACTGATTTTTTCGGGTAATGAACTCGATCTGAAGGTGTGTAAAAGCTACATCTGTACCATATTTCATGACGATTGGATGATTTTTACTCTTATTATCGTGCGACAACGAAAACGCCAATTTTTTCTAAAATAATTTTTTTTCTAAAATCAAATGAAGATAATGTTTTGAAATTTTAGCCAAATATAGTCTTCAATGAGTGTAATAAGTAGTTAAAGTTTCAAGTCGATAAATGAAATATTTGTTGAGAAATTAATTTATGAAATATAAAATCGCTTTCCTTAATAACAAGTGATAGAGTGAAGATAATAATTTAAATATTAAAAAAAGAAAATATAGGTAATTTAAATACCTTTCAAGAAAAGTTGATTATATTATGTAATAATGGCTGTAAGATATAAAAAATCAAAAAACCAAAAATTTAAAATCGTTCTTTGGTTATAAAGAAAAAAAAATCGATAAAAACTCATATCCATCAGGGTACCGAGTCTTTTTCGCAAGATGATGAGAATAGTCTTTGTCTGACGAAAATCAGTCGATTCGTTTCCGAGATATAAAGAGATTACACACGCACTCACACACACACACGCACGCACACCACACGCACACGCACGCACACGCACCACACGCACACGCACGCACATACACACGCACGCACACCACACGAGCGCACGCACGCAGGCACACACACACACGCACGCACGCACACCACACGCACGCACGCACGCACGCAGGCACGCACACACACGCACGCACACCACACGCACGCACGCACACATCCACGAAAAAAAACTTTCTCAAAACCAACAAATATCGACATATATCGTCTTAAACATCTTTTTGAACATTTTCTGTTTCGAAAATTTTTTTCACCGTTACAAAGCTTCCTCTATGAGGAAACAATATATTTAATGCTTTGAAAAGCAGCACAATATTTGTATATTAATACAACATTCGTACTTTTTTAATAGTACACTACTGTAAGGTATATCCCTATAACTATTTTTATTTTTGTCAAATTTTCTGAAACATTATTTCTTCTTCTACATTCTGTATATAATCATTTTTTTTTTAATTTCGTATAATCTGTAAATAGCTTAAGAAAATTTTTACATTTTTGTTATCTTTTATGGAACAAGGGGAACTATTCATGTGTGGTCCGTGAAGCATGTTTAATTAATGATTATTGTAAGTCTTCATCTTTATTTTTGAAAGGTATTCCAGCAGATATATAATTGTTTATTGCCTTTGAAGATAATTATTTATTTTGTGAGTTTAATATCACCAGTATATATGCATGAGAAAGACCACTTTTTTGAAATTCTATCGTACAAATGCATTATGTACTATCATCGCATATTTTATTTTTTGTTATGTTATGTGATATTACCAATAGTTTTGTATGAAATAATCTTACTGTTATATTATGTATATCATTTGGAAAAGTTTTTGAAGGTAATTTTTTAAAAACTTCTTCGAGTTCTTGCTTTGGGGACTGCGAGGTGGGGTGAGGGAGGGCTAGTCACCATATTCAAATTTTAAAATAACGTGTAAAAACACATAGTTTTACGTTATTTAGAGGGTGGCTGAGGTGGCGGTGCGTAGGGAGGGTGTAGAGGTGGTGAGGAGGAATTGGGCTGAGGGCGGGTGCTTAAAACATGAAAATCTCTTACAACTATATAATATAGGAAGATATTTATATTCATACATATAATGAAAATTTGAGCAGATATGTAATATTTATGTTAATGTCATAGGTAAAATATCAGGGGAGATTTTACTAAATGGAGAACCAGTAGATGTAGAAATAATGTCAAGGATGTCCGGATTTGTACCTCAGCAGGATCTTGCAGTAGAGTCCCTTACAGTAGCAGAACACATGGAATTTATGGTAAAATAAATTTATAACATATTGATTATATTGGTGTTATTAAACTAAAACTGTCTTAAAGTTATGGGTTTCTCCTGATAGGGAAAACATAACAAAAGTTTCTTTAGTGATTAATATCACGCATTTTAGAAGTAAGTATGACGAAGTAATTTGCTGATTCGAAGGTATAATCATGACCGTGATGAGATGGTGAAGATTGATCATCTTAATACTAGCGTGTCAAAATAATTGTTCATCAAATTAGCGAACTTTATGCGTATTAATTATTTTCATTCTTTGATATTTAATCTTTCTTAAAAATTTACATTATAATAGCTTTCATAACCAATTAGTATTCTAAATGTCTATCCGTATGTTCGGTATAAGAATCTACTAATGCAGATATCTTCGGCTGAGAGGAATAACGTCACAATTCGTCCGAGCGAACTCAGCTTTTTGCGTGAAAATGTTACAACTCAACCACTTATTTTTGTCTTGATGTTATAGTTAAGAACCACTATATAGACCTGAAGAATTTCTCTCCTGTAGAAATCATGACAAATTGCATCATGCAAAATAGCAAGCATCAATAAATGTAGCTAAGTCTCATATACTTATGACCCGAGTGGTAGTATGTAAGAACACTGAGATTTCATATGAATTTACTCCTGACACTATCGCAGCTGTCTCTTCATTGCTTCCACCTTCCTGCTAAATATAATGGATTACAAAAACATGTAATCGGTGTTAATTGGAAATCTTAATCCGAGATTTTCCTATATAAAGCGATTAACACTATCAAAACTGATTAAAACGTATTACCACTAGTGGCGTTTTAATGCTTGGTCTGTTTTTATCGATTTTAATCTGATACATCGGATTGAATCAGTTTTAATTCATTTAATCATATTTAATCGTGAAATCTCGTATTAAGATTTCCAATATAAACTGATTTATATATATATATATATATATCTCTGTTCACCGCTATGTTTCAGGACTTTTCATTGGTTTACCGCTATGTTTCAGGACATTTGCATGTTTTCAGGACTGTACTGAATTAGGAATATGTTTACCGCTACCTTTCAGGACATTTTTATATTATTCAGGACATTTAGGGTTTCTTTCACAACGTTTTTTTTCGTAAAATTTTTCCGAAATCAACGTAAAATACTGCGGAACTGAAAGGGGGCGCCGCAGGCGTCGTGGTGTTAGTCAACATCCTGAGGGATATTATTTCTTTAGTTACTTATATACTGTTTAACGTTTTATACCTACTTCTATATATATATATATATATATATATATATATATATAACAAAAAATGGATATAAACAGAATAAATCGGACCCAGTTCAAACGCTTTGTTTAAATCGGGCGGAATTAGTTTAAATAATATCATGAGATCCTTAGAAATCAATTCTAATTGGAATAAATATTTTAATAATATGAGATCTATACAAATCAGTTCTAATCCGAATAAATGTTTTCATAATATCATGTAAGATTTATTTGGATCAAATATGATTTAATCGAAAGTTTATGTTTTTATATATATCAATTACAAGTGCTTCTTTCAAATAACAACATTTTTAGCAATATTTTAGAAAATTTAATATAAGAGAATAATTCTAATAATATTTGAGAGTAGCGGAAATCAAACGGACTAGTTTAAATAAGATTTCTTTATTGCCAACGTTTCGGGAGTGTAAAATATACTCCCCTCTTCAGGGCTACAACCAAGATATGTAAAAAGTATAAAAACATACAAAAACAAATCGGTGTTAACAACGGAGTAACAAGATTAGAGAGGTCTTTTGGTTTACCATAAAATTCGAGATTAATCGATACATGGTTTGGTCCTACTGCATCAAACACTAAGAAAAACTTCAAAAATTAATTGTTTGAACGTGTAAAAATATAAACCGAAAACGGAAACTTACAACCTACTCGTCCGTCTCGTTCTCATGGTTAATATCAGAAAGACAAGTGAAGATTCTGAAATATCAACTAGAACTAAAGTGAGCATGTACAATTACTTAGAAGGAAGGTGTATAAGATTTGGAAAAACTGCCGAGGGCCAGAGGGAGGGGAGACTGAAACTGGAAAGTGAGAGAAATGGCAAGCAAAGCTATTCGAGTGGGGGAGGCGAGTATACGAGTAAGAAAGGAAAGAAAGGAAGGATCCAACTTTTTTAGACGATCCTTTTCGGAAATGCAAAACATTTACTTCTATAACAATTCCCTTAATTGCATAGAAAACACACAATATCTGAAAAAATCATATGAGGACACTGTGAAATTAATGAGACTACATTGCAAATTTTAATTCGGATCTGTTTGTTGATACACTTACTTGTCTACACTCTTCCTTCCCATTCCCCTGGTCTCCGAGCCCGTTGGATGGTCAGGAGTGTACGACAACTTAGAGGGGGTACGTCCGAGCGCGCAGATATAGCGATGGCCTTCTCGCTGGGTCTGACTTAGCTTTTCCTATCTCTTAATCTTATAATCGCCTACCCCACTAGAACAGTTTTGCTTGCCATTTTCCACTTTTCAGTTTCTGCCTCTTCTCCCTCTGGTCCCCGGCAGTTTTTCCAAATCTTATACACCTTCCTTCTAAGTAATTGCACGTACTTACTTTAGTTCTAGTTGATATTTTAGAATCTTCACTTGTCTTTCTGATATCAACCATGAGAAAGAGACGAAAGAATCGGTTGTAAATTTCAGTCTTCGGTTTATATTTTCACACGTTTAAACAATAAATTTTGCTTCCTCCTAGAGGAAGCTTTGTGATAGTAAAAAAAAAGTTTATGAGATAACGTGTTAGAAATGTTATTTAGCAAATTTGGAATCGAAATACACTATTTTTAGAAAATGTCCGTATGGATGTGTGTGTGTGTGTGTGTGTGTGTATGTATGTCCGTATACGCTGATATCTGATGATCTACTCGACCGATTTTAACGGGAGAGTGATCATTTCTTTAGATTTTGCTTCCACAATTGAGGTCAATATTCTGTTTTTGTAAAATTTATTTTTCTTTTTTTATAGCCATTTTTTAATTTTCAAAATTTTTATTTTCGATTTTTTTAATATTTAGAACAAATATTGTTTATATATCATGCATTCTCTGTATGTAGGATAAAATTATCTACAATTTAAAAAAAAAAGTCGGTAGCTATATTTCGTCATAAGTTATTGATGAAAATGTAATTTTTTGTAAATAGGTTATATTTCGAAATTAAAAAAAGATATTTTTTTGGTTATAAAGGATATTAAGTACTATACGAGGGTCATTTGATAAGTACCTAGCCTACAAATGAAAACACCAAAATTTTACAAAAAATAAAATTTATTTTTCAATGGAATCTCCTTTTACTTGAAAACACTTGGTCCAGCGGTGTTCCAATTTTTTAACCCCGTTGAAAAAAATGTTTTCTCTTGGTTTGCAAAATAGGCCTCCGTGGCGGCGATTATTTCGTTATTGGAGTGGAATCTCTTCCCGGCGAGCGAATTTTTTAGATTCGGAAACAAAAAAAAGTCGCACGGAGCCAAATCTGGAGAATACGGTGGATGGGGCAGCAGTTCGTAGCGTAATTCGACCAATTTAGCCGTGGCGAGTGCAGAAGTGTGAGCCGGTGCATTATCGTGGTGGAAAAGCACTTTCTTTTTAGACAAATGGGGCCGTTTTTCTTCTAACACGGCGTCAAATCGGCTCAATAGTTCGGCGTAGTACTGTCCTGTGACCGTTTTGCCCTTCTCCAGATAGTCAATAAAAATCACACCTTGAGAATCCCAGAAAATAGTGGCCATCACCTTTCCGGCCGACGGGACCGTCTTCGCCTTCTTCGGAGCAGGTTCACCGGGTAAGGTCCACTGTTTTGACTGCTCCTTGGTCTCTGGAGTGTAGTAGTGAATCTATGTTTCGTCGACGGTCACGTAACGACGCAAAAACGCTTTTGGATTGCGATTAAACAGCTCCAAACACTGCTCTGAACTGGTCACACGGATGCGCTTGTTGTCTGCAGTCAGCAAACGCGGCACCCACCTTGCTGACAGCTTCCTCATGCCTAAAATCTCGTGTAGGATATGCCACACGCGTTCTTCTGAGATGCCTACTATCGCAGCTATCTCGTGCACCTTTAATCGGCGGTCTGACAAAACGATATCGTGTATTTTTGTCACGTTCTCCTCCGTAGTGGCTGTTTTCGGAGCACCTGGGCGTGGATCATCAAAAACCGACGTACGACCACGTTGAAACTCGTTATACCAAAATTTAACGGTCGCCATCGAAGGAGAAGCATCCCCATACACTGCATCCAAGCGTTCTTTAATTTCGCTGCGCGATTTCCCTTCCAAAAACAAGAATCGAATCACCGACCGATATTGTTCTTTCTCCATTTTTTCAAAAATCAACGGACACATTTGCTTCCACACGCTCTCAAAAATAAACTACACTCCGATCCGGCTGAAATTTCGTCTGTAACCGTTTACAGGAAGAGACTGCACTGTAGTGTATTTCTGGTGCGATAGTGGCACCATCTGGCGGTGAGGCTAGGTACTTGTCAAATGACCCTCGTAACTTACTAAATTTTTGGGTGTTTTTATTCATTATTTTTTGAGAAAAAAAATAATTCATAAAAAAAAGTGATTTTTTTTGTCGTTCAATAACTATAGTAAAATTGGCTTAATTACTTTGAAATTCTTTGTAGGGGTAGATTTTGTATACCAATCGAGTGAGTTCTTTGGGCAAAAGGATTGATCCATAAATTTCGGAAATATTTGAGGTTAAAATTTTTTTCAATTTTTTTTTAAATCGTAATTTCTCGAGAACGGCTCTATGTATCTAAGTAGGGTGGGTGGCATTCGAAAGAGAATTAAATTACCTATATTTTTTAAGAAAAATTAATTCTCTAGCTATCACGTTTCTTTTGTTATTAACAAAAACGTAAAAATTGAAAAATGAAAAAAAATGAGTTTTATATGTTCAACTATTACAAGAGTAAAATTGTCTTATTCGCTTCAAAATTCATTGTAGAGGTATATTATTGATAATTCTCGGATGAGTTCTTTTGGCAAAATGATTGGTTCATAAATTTCAGAAATATTTGAGGTAAACACAATCTGAGAACAACTTTAGAATATTTTTTTATTTCGAACCAATGTACGACGAGCAGCCGTTGACAGTGGACTTGAAGAAGAAAAATTTGATGAAGAATAGAACTTGAAGATGATTGTTTTCCATTCATATAAGAACTAAAATCACAAACAAATAAATTGCAAATGGAATCTCAATGAATAGCCATGAAAAAATTACAAGTTAATATTTTCCATAAAATTTTTTCAATTTTTTTCGTGAAAAATTTATTTTTCGAATTTTAATTTAATAAAAGGAATCAAAAAATTATTTTGAGGAAGCTACATGCCAATGAATTGGCAGCGGTTTTTAATTTTCTTAACCTTTATGCTGCGGGGAAATTTCAGTACAAATTGACCTCTCAGAATGTGTAAAATGTGTACATAATATCACTGGATATCTCGGATAGAGTCGCTGACCTGACTGCTGGTCCATATATCGACCAGCCCCGCCGGCAACGTAAAATACAATGTAAAAAAATTTGTCTCTTTTGTTATGAAGATTTGAGAGGGTATTTCTATGTAATTTCACACGTTGAATATGAAAAAAATAGTAACAAAATTCTCGCAGACACCCTTGACCTTGAAAATCACCATTTGAAGGTCAAATTTCATTCCTACTATAAGTCAAGTTTTTAGACGGTTTTCGTACGTAGTTTGATGTGCTGAATACGAAAAAAATAATAAAAAAATTCCTGTTGATAATCCTGACCTTAAAAATCAGTATTTCAAGGTCAAGAATGTTTTGAGAAATTTTGAAACTATTTGTTATGTATTCAGAACAGCAAATTTGATCTAAAAACTTCAAATATTCTTTGTCTCTAGAGTGGTCCATATATCGACCACCCCCGCAGCTAAAAGGTTAACGTTTTTCTTAGTGTTTGGTGCAGTTCGTAAAATTGTTTAGACTAGTAGGCCCAAACCATATATCGATTAATCTCGAATTTTATGGTAAACCAAAAAACCTCTCTAATATTGTCTCTCCGTTGTTAATACCGATTTGTTTTTGTATTTATTTTATACGCTTTTATACTTTCTACATATCTTGTTTGTAGCCTTGAAGAGGGGAGTATATTTTACACTCCCGAAACATTGGCAATAAAGAGATCTTATTTTAACTGGTTCGTTTGATGTCCGCTAGTCTCGAATATCACCTCTAACCACGAACGTATTTAAAATTAAATTATAATAATAGTAATGATTTACTGCAAACTATCTTTTTAACAGTAACTTTAATAAAACATCAACTACGTGTTTTGTAAAATTTTTTCGAGTCTATTCGTTCTTCCAAGCATTCTCTTTATAATAAGCTGCACCTTCGTTGTCTTCATTTTGTGGGGCACCTATTTCAAATCACGTTGCGTCGAAGTAAAACAGTCCATATGTACTTAACAGATCGTATCTAAAATAGAATGCAATCTAAATAATTATTATAAATATAATAATCATTTATCTTTTAATTATTAATCGAATAATACTTAATTAATTTGTGAGATCTTGTTAAGTCTTGAGATCGAAGAATTTACTCTTATATTTATTGAATTGATTATATTTTTATATTGAATGATATTTGTTTTATATTACCTTTACTCTGGGCGCAGACTCTCGTGAATAATAAACTGATTATTAATTAGATGCACTCTTTATTGAATGATATAAGTTTTACAAATAAGATAATTTGATTCGTAAAGTATCATTAACTGAATAAGATATGCGTCCGTTGCGCGGGTGATTATACTGATAATTTATCCATTTACTTGATCTAAATATTTTCTAGTAATCTGCTATAGGCTTGTATTGGCCTATACCTACAAATAATCGCTACTCCTATTGTCGGTCGGAGTGGTACAGAGCTCGCGATCTGTGCGCGAATAACTCGTTTGAATGGCGCAAATTGCCGTATTTATTAAGCGATTAAATTAGGTTAAAGATGATTTTGACGATGTATCAAAATCATCTTTTTAAACAAATTTAGTAAACATTTTGGCATAAATCGATCGATTTCGAAGTTGAGAAATGCTGAGTGCACAAAATTACAACATGCGTATACCTTCGCGAAGTTGATGGCTCGCTACGTCACGCGGTTGCGTTGTCGAAATGCTACTGTGTCATTTAAATTCGCAAACACATCATTTTATGGGTTAGGAAATTTCGTAACCTATAAAATCAGTAATTACTGATGAGAATATGAATATAGATTTTAATTTTAGAGATACGTCACAGACGTAACACCTCCCCCTTAGACTGTTGAATATCGTAGAAATTCAACAAGTATAGAAATAGTTAAACCATCAGTAATTTTCTGTTACAGAATTTTTTAATTGTAACAATAATCATAATTCTCTGATTGAGTTTGATAATTTGCATCTGTTACATTTTAGAATTTTGTAATACCTTTTTCGCTTATGGGTTACTCTTAAAATAATACAATAATTTAATCTTAATTAACGCTTATAAAATAAATACATAATAATTACTTGTTTAATATAAAAAGTCGCAACAATCGCAATTTTCGTATTCTGTTATTTTGAAACTAATGTTCATATCGTACAATTTTATTTCGTAAAAAGATTAATTTTATAATTTTTTAGTAATATTTGGCTATTTGTTCTAAAAGTGAATTTTCTTTTTTATAATTTTCAATTATTATAGTGCGTATTTCTTGTGCGATTATTATAGTGCGCATCTAAGAAAACGTTTTTATAATGAATCTGTAATTAAATTATAAATAAATTACAAAACTTCCGATGTAAAAATAACTTGAAATATCATTAATTAACATGGTTTGCATTTATACATTAGAATTTTGCATAAAGATATATACCTTGACTGTATATAGATTTTCGCACAATTAAAATTTTTTTATTAATAATCGTTAAACTCTAAAGGCAAAGGATATTTTGTTTCGCAGTATTTACATAAATTACAATTGATTGACTAATTTTTTAAATAATGTGTATATTAGATAATTCTGTAGTGAATACAAGATAGGGAAAAATATATAGGGAATGATTCAAGTGATCATTCACTTCCCTCTCTGCGGAGATATTTGGCACAAGATATATTTGGTTTTTTCTATTTGTTTAGGTAAGATAACATTGAAGGGCTTTCGGTACTATTATTATAAAAATATTTTAACAACCGTATACTGAGAAAAATTACAATTATTTCCAAAAGAAAAATTTAATTATATTGCTAAGTATTTTTGATAAAAGGGAAGGTTAATAGGACGGAGTGATTTTGTCAATTTTGACTTGTTATTGCTCTTATGTATCATTGTATTACCTTTCTTTGAAAATCTCAGCTGTTTTAAAAGTTCATTTTAAAACTCAAGATTTTTTGTGACATAAGTAGCATTCACATATTTGCATTAGAGAGTATGCAGTACGTTAGAGTAGAAAATTGTTTTACTCAATACAGTGCTGAATAGTGTATCTTGTAGGATGATCATGTCAGTATATGATGAATTTAATCTTAGGAATGTGAGTACAGCTACCTGAATTCTTTCTTCCTTTTGTTCTTGAACTATTCATAAAATTTCATCAATCAAATACAGTTTGATTTTGCATAAAATTACAGTCAAATTATTTTTATCTATGTTTGTTAGGGTTGCAAGGTTTAGGAATGGTTTTATTTCGTTTGCTTTTGGATTAGTTCTATATTTTCTTATTCAAAGATAGACAGAATAATAAGTTATTAAATTGATCCCTGAAATGTTTTCTACTTTGTAACTAAATATTGATATTATATAAATTTATTATTTAATAACACATCATGATTACAAATAAAATTTTTCTTTGTTTCATTGCTGCAAAATAAAAACTGAGGTATATTAATAAATAATCGTAATATATGTAATCGAAAAATATGTATTTTAAATTATCAACGATGTCATTGTTAGTTGTAGTATTGTTTCTAAAATGTGCCATGTAAGAATATATATATATATATATATATATATATATATATATATATATATATATATATATATATATATATATATATATATATGCTGTCTTCATAAAAGATTATTATAATTTCATTATTGAAATTTATCCTATTTCGCTCGCATTTTAAAAAGATTAACTTTCTTAGGAAATATAGTTGCTTTTCACAAAATTACTAGCAATTTGATACGAACAATTGTAGACAAATGATAAGTGGTTTAAATTGTAAATTTGGTGAAATCTGGATTACCTTAGGTTTATATTCTAGTTGACCAAACAGTAAGATGGGTTTGCTTCAAATGAAAAAGTTCAGCTGCAATTATAATTCTCTATTAATTTTGGAAAAATAAGAAGAGGTTATGATAGATGTTAATATTGAGTATGTTGTCCATATCCTAAAACAAAAATGTTGTGTTATTATTTATTATAATATTGTCTTTGCTTGTTTTTCATAATTATTTAAGATATTATTTTGTTTGTTTTGATAGTATTATAAATAAAATTACATTTTACGCCCATGTTGTAACTTCAAAATTATTCAGCCAGCGGGCATAAAGCACTACACTAACGCCCAAGAAGCCCAATAGCTCACACGCTCCTACAAAACTTTATAGTACTTACGTACCTTACGCCCGTGTAGGCGAAAATTATTTTAATTATATAACTATAATGCCTTCTTTTTATTTCTAAAATTCATAAGAATTTTTTCAGGTATTTACGAAAAGTCAAAGCCTATATAAAAAAATTACATAGTTACCAACACATCACTATTTTTCATTATTCCTCCTCAATTTTGAACTTTCTATAATATTACGCATCTTGGAAGGACAAGAGAAGTCTAGAGCTGCCCTAGCAGGGTTGTTCCTCCGACCTCCCGTACATACTTGGTGGGTCCGACGGTTTGCAGTTCAAGGTGTAAGGCATGGTCATTTTCATACAAATATTCATATGTTTAAAGATCAAATAAAATGTATAAATGGATAGTTGCTTCTACATATTAACTACTGATCTATGAATCTATGACTTTATTTTTAAATAGAAAGTACACAAAATCATAAAAACCGCGTGAAAATATCATATGAGATCTCATTTGAGATCCCATAATATATAAAATTGCATATGACATCACATATAAGACCTCATACGAGATATGCGCTGTCTGAAATTCTTATATGAGTTCTTATATTATATTTACACAGGGGAAAAGGATATAAAATATGTTGCTTATAAAACGGTTAGTAAAATGTAAAGGACTTTTGAGCAGGCTATAAATTTATATGAATTTTTTATTTTATTCTCGTTTAAAAAAGACGGACACAAGGAAAAATATGCTCGATAATGAAATATAAATCATGATTCTGCACATGTACGGATATGTTGTACTCAACGGCATCAATTAAAAATTAGAGCCAACGTAATTATTTATGGTGGACTTACAGGTATAAATATTGTTAATGAATTTATGTAAAAATTTAGTATTCTACATTTAAGTAGCACACGTGACTGCAAACCGTCGGGCCCGCCAAGTATGTACGGGAGGTCGGAGGACCAACCCTGCGAGGGCAGCTGTAGACTTGTGGCGCCTGCGCCTGCGCACACACCAGCCATGGCTGGCGACAGACAGCGCCATCCGCGCAAGCAGCGCCTTGAGCCTCGCGAGGTGTTCGTGCTAGAGGAGCGCGTGGCACCGGTCCCTTTCCGCCCGCAGCAGCCTTCGACGCACCACGCTCTCCTCACCAGCAGCCAAGTACCTCGTGCGGACTACGCTTCAGCTCTGGCGACGGCACGTTTACAGTCGTGCGCACCCAACTTACCTCATGCCCTGGCGCGAGCAATTCGCCCGGGTTGTACAGCGTGTTATTAGGATTAAATAAAACTACAAGTGTTTTGCTACGTGTTGCTTCAACTTTATTGTTGCGCCTCTCCATACTCTTCCCCTCCCGGAGTCACTCCTTAATCATCCGCAGCGGGAAACCGAGAGCGCGCACATTGGTGACCCCGAATTCATCACAAAAAGCAGCACGTGCGAGAGTGAAGAAAAACAGGAGGCTGCCGCCGAAAAAGAAAAAACCGGCGCAGGCCGGCCAAGATGGCCGCCTAACCGCCTACTTCTTACGCAACTCTGCACAGCTTGAGGAGCATCAAAGTCTGCCGGCGTCAACACCAAAGAAACCACCGCGTTCACACGCGAGACAAAAGCTTCTTGAAAGGAAGCAAAGCAGCGACCAGCAAGGCGACAACGAGACACACAGCGAGAAGAAGAGCGACGACGAGATTCTCAGCGGACAGCAAAGCGACGACGACTCACCCAGCGAGAGGCAGAGCGACGACGAAACACACGGCAAGCAAGAGGAGACAACCAGCACACTCGAGGAGCAACTCTCTGACCCCGCCAGCGATCCTGACGCTTCGCAAGGCAGCGAAAACTTTGACGAAACAGTCATCGCACGCAGCACAAACGACGACGGCCTCGGCGCGCAGCCCAACCGCGTCGGCGAAGCACAGCTCAGCATTTCGTCACGTCTCGCAGGCGCGCATAACCCAGCCGCCGACAGCTTTCCGCCAGCGTGCAACTCTCGGCAGCAGTTTACACCAGGAGGCATGGAAGGTCAGTTACAAAACCTTACCTCGGCGCCATCGCCAACTCGCTCGCAACCAGTTTCCGTGCACGTGCTCAACCCTCGCGCTGCGCCTTTCCGCGCCATGGACGACGAAGTCGATCCAACGCTCTCGGCCGACGAAATTTTCGCCGCGGGCGTCGCAGCCGCCGCGTCTAGCCGGATGCCGCCATTTTGGAAAAAGGACCCGCGACTCTGGTTTCACCAAATCGAGTCACATTTTCAAGCGGCAAACGTCCGGCGTGACATTGCAAAATTCAACCTAACCGTCACAGCACTGGAAGGAGAAGCTTTAACCGCCGCGGGCGACATTATTAGCAATCCCCCGGTCGAAAATAAGTACGAAGCGCTAAAGGCGCGCATCCTCGCGCGCCTCACCGACTCACCCGAGAGGCAGCTGGACCGCATGCTCAACGAATGCTCGCTCGGAGACTCAAAGCCCTCGGACCTTTACAGAAGGATGTCTCGCCTCACCGGAGACAGGGCGACGGAGGCAGTTTTACGCAGCCGATGGCTTGCACTTCTGCCACACCACGTGATCAACATTTTAAAAATTTTTAAAACAAATTCAGTCGACGAACTGATAGCAGCTGCAGACCAGCTCATGGAAACACCGATAATCCCTAGTGCTTTCTCTGTCAATAGCAGTTCTCTGGAGCCACGATCGCCATCGCCAGGAGTTTTCGCCACGCAGCATATGCGAGACTCCGACGACATTAGGCTCCTCCTAGGGCAGCTCATTGGCATTTCCAGAGAAATCCTGGAAAAAGTCACGCCCCCAGCAAGGCATGATCGCCAAGAACGCAACAGAGACAGGAGTCTCAGCAGGCAGTCACGACAGCGCTCCGCAACGCCACATCGCCAAGATGGCAACGGCCTCTGTTACTACCACTACAGATTCGGGGCGGCGTCGCGCACCTGCAGGAAGCCGTGCAACTACAACGGCCCTGCGGCAGCAGCCACTCAGGGAAACGCCTAAGGCTGCCCTCTGTCCTGGCGGCAAAAGGCACCCCAGACAACCACCCGCAGTGCCCGCCAGAACATCGTCTACACGTATTCGACAAAACAACAGGAATTAAATTCCTCGTGGACTCAGGGTCCTCGGTGTCACTCATACCACAAGGCACGACACACCCACGAGCCAAGAAAGAGAAGCTAAAGCTCGCAGCAGCGAACGGGACTACAATCCACACCTATGGACGGCGCGTCATGGAACTCAACCTAGGGCTACGCAGAGCCCTCAGCTGAGCCTTCGTCATCGCCGACGTCGAGTGCGCCATACTTGGCGCAGACTTCCTGGCACATTATGGCTTAACCATCGACCTCAAAAGCCACCGCCTCGCAGACACGCAAACCACATGCTGCATCGAAGGCTTCACGCACACAACAGCAGTCCACGGCGTATGCATCGCTTCACCGCAGCCACCGGGTACCGAAGCACTCAACGAGCACTTCAGGAACGTCCTAAAGGACTACAGCGATCTCCTCGAGCAGCGCGCCACCCCCGGAGCAGGCCCCACCCAAACCGTACAGCATCACCTGGTAACCACGGGTCCACCAGTGTTCGCCAGCCCTCGCCGACTCATCGGAGAAAAGTATGCAGCAGCGAAACATCACTTCGATCTGCTTCTTCTCCAAGGCACGGTTCGACCGTCAAGCAGCCAATGGGCCAGCCCGCTACACCTCATCAAGAAAGGAAAAACATGGAGGACCTCAGGAGACTATAGACGTCTCAACGCCATAACCGTTCCAGATCGCTATCCGATCCCCAGGATCGAAGACTTGCTCCTCAGCTTGCATGACTGTAAGATATTCACAAAGCTCGACCTAAACAGGGCATATTTTCAGATCCCGGTAGCACCAGAGGACGTAGAGAAAACCGCAGTCACAACACCATTCGGCCTGTTCGAGTTCGTTGGCATGCCACTAGGCCTACGCAACGCCACACAGACCTTTCAGCGACACATGGATGCCCTCTTTCGGCAATTGCCCTTCGTGCGAGTCTACTTGGACGACATACTGATCGCCTCAGCCAACGCAGAGGAGCACCTTCAACACCTGCGTAGCGTCTTCGAAATTCTGCGCTCCAGTAAGCTCTCGCTAAACCCGACAAAATGCCTCATCGCTAAGGAAGACGTCATCTTCCTGGGCTACTACATAAACGAAAACGGCTTCAAGCCACCGGATGACCGAGTCACCGCCATCTTGGAGCACCAGCAACCAGCAACCATCTGCGACCTGCGCAGATTTAACGGCATTTTCAACTACTATCGAGCTTCTATTCCAAACGCAGCTGAGCTCCAAGCACCACTAATGGACCTCCTCCGAGGTTCGACAAAGAAGAAGGACAAACGTCCAATTACCTGGACCCCGCAGCTGTCAGAAGCCTTTAAGCGCTGTAAAGGTGGCATAGCCCACGCAGTGAGGATGTCATTCCTCGCGCCAGACGCACCGCTTGTCCTCTCGACAGACGTCTCTTCTTCGCATCTTGGAGCCGCGCTGGATCAACGTCAAAACCACGTCTGGAGACCCCTTGGACTTTACTCGCGAAAGCTCTCTCCAGCCGAGCAAAATTACAGCCCGTACGACCGAGAACTACTCGCAATCAACGCGGCACTCAAACACTTTCAGCACCTATACTAGAAGGAAGAGAGTTCACCGTGAAAACCGATCACAAGCCGCTAGTCAAGGCTTTGGAGCAGCGTCCAGAAAAGGCATCACCGCGCCAACTGCGCCAACTCGACTTCATAAGTCAGTTCTGCCTAACCCTTACACATGTGAGAGGAGAAGGCAATGTCGTCGCTGACGCACTGTCGCGAGTCGCAGCAATCAACATGCCCTCAATCCTCAACGCGGACGCCATTCACGAAGCCCAGCAGCGAGAAGACATTTCACAGAACCACGAGCTCGCGACGTCATCGCTAGCACTTCAATCTCTCATCATCGACGGACACAGGCTGCTGTGTGACATCTCCACAGGCCTGGTGCGACCTTACATCCCACAAGATCTTCGAAGAGCAGCATTCAACGTCATCCACTCGCCAGCGCACGCCAGCGGACGCGTCACGGCCAAATCACTAAAGGAGAAATTCATCCTGCCAGGACTCAAGAGAGACGCGCTGAAGTGGGCTCGAGAGTGCATCAACTGTCAACGAGCAAAAATTCACCGCCATGCCAGACTGCAGCCAACAAACATTGAGGTCCCGAACAGGAGATTTAATCACATACATCTAGACCTCATCATCATGCCGCCCGTTGATAACTTCAGGTACTGCCTAACAATCATTGATCGTTTCACGCGTTGGCCACAGGCCATACCACTGCAAAGCTCCATGGCAGAAGCAGTTTTAAACGCTCTCTACAGGCACTGGATCGCGCTCTTTGGCACGCCACTCACAATCACAACGGACCAAGGGCCGCAATTCGAATCGGCTCTCTTCGCTGCACTGGTGCAACTCATCGGAGCAGACAAAGTACGCACAACAGCGTATCACCCGCAGAGCAACGGCATGATGGAGCGTTGGCATCGGACGCTGAAGGCGTCACTCATGTGCAGCCCGCACATACCCTGGGCTCAACTGCTGCCCACAGTCCTACTAGGCCTCAGAACGGCGTACAAGGAGGACATCAAAGCGTCCCCAGCAGAACTTCTCTTCGGCACGACTCTCCGCATCCCAGGAGAATTTTTCACTGTCAGCGACCAGCCGGTGGATCCTCAGACCTTCGTAGACCACCTACGCTGCCATTTCAGGGAGCTGAAACCCATCCCAACAGCCCACCACGTCAAGGCCAAGCAGTTCACGCACCGCAGCTTCGGCAGCTGCACACACGTCTTTCTGAGACTCGATGCAGTCAAGCCGCCACTCACACCGCCCTACACGGGGCCACACCAGGTGCTTCAACGACTGGATGACCGCAGATACGTCATCTTAGTCAACGGAGAAGCAAAAACGGTCAACCTAGACCGTCTCAAGGTAGCGTTCATCGCAGCAGAGGACCTTACAACCCAGCCAGCCATCCAGCCAAAACAACCCCCAAGGTCTCCGACAGTTATGTTTCAGGTTCCAGACCTACAGAGATCAGCGCCGGCACTCACGTCGCAACCAACATCGTACCCTCCTCACGACTCGGCCACTAGGAGGGGAGTAGCTGTGGCGCCTGCGCCTGCGCACACACCAGCCATGGCTGGCGACAGACAGCGCCATCCGCGCAAGCAGCGCCTTGAGCCTCGCGAGGTGTTCGCGCTAGAGGAGCGAGAGGCACCGGTCTCTTTCCGCCCGCAGCAGCCTTCGACGCACCACACTCTCCTCACCAGCAGCCAAGTACCTCGTGCGGACTACGCCTCAGCTCTGGCGACGGCACGTTTACAGTCGTGCGCACCCAACTTACCTCATGCCCTGGCGCGAGCAATTCGCCCGGGTTGTACAGCGTGTTATTAGGATTAAATAAAACTACAAGTGTTTTGCTACGTGTTGCTTCAACTTTATTGTTGCGCCTCTCCATACTCTTCCCCTCCTGGAGTCACTCCTTAATCATCCGCAGCGGGAAACCGAGAGCGCGCACAGACTTCTCTTGTCCTTCCAAGATGCGTAATATTATAGAAAGTTCAAAATTGAGGAGGAATAATGAAAAATAGTGATGTGTTGGTAACTATGTAATTTTTTTATATAGGCTTTGACTTTTCGTAAATACCTGAAAAAATTCTTATGAAATTTAGAAATAAAAAGAAGGCATTATAGTTATATAATTAAAGTAATTTTCGCCCACACGGGTGTAAGGTACGTAAGTACTATAAAGTTTTGTAGGATTGTGTGAGCTATTGGGCTTCTTGGGCGTTAGTGTAGTGCTTTATGCCCGCTGGCTGAATAATTTTGAAGTTACAACATGGGCGTAAAATGTAATTTTAATGCGAGGTACGAAAAGTTTTTATGGCCGGTACTTGACTACAATTAATTGATTTCAGTACTTTCTTGTGTTTAATTTGTATAGAAGAATGAAGAAATTTGAATACATTTCTGAGAACATTATAGTCATACAGTTTTTCGGAGAATGGTTTGCATTAATTGACTATCGATAATTGATTTCACAACTTTCGTTTGTTTGATTTGCAGTGAACAATTTGAATGTATTTACATATAATTTGTTGAGCATACATTGACTCAAAGAAGTAAAAGACTTTTTTACTAGTATTTATTTGATTTCTTTTAAAAAATCATAAATATTATTTTATAGATTATACAAAAAAAACTTCTATACTTGCCTTATTTTATACTTTCGTAGAAAGTTTTATTGACAATATTATTATTTTTACGGTCATGAAAAAAATTATTACCATTTGTAGAGAGTGCTTATTGAATAGATGAGATTGGAATAAATAAAAGGACTAGTGACAAAGTGTGTTGTTAGAATATATTTAGAAAATTAGTTTTTTAAAGAAAGTGTTGATTGTTTTGAAAAAATATTTAAGCTCTCATTAAAGTTTTTGATACAGAGGTAGAGAGAGAGGGGGAAGAAAGAGAGGGTGGGAGAGTTTAGCAAATAATGTTTAAGTATAAAACTATATGGAATAGTAACCAAACTTATAAGTTGCCTATAAGTTACTTTTACTTTTTTACTTTTGTAAAAAAATTTTTTAGAGAGATTTCACAACTTTTAAGAGTAAAAGTACATTATAAATAATGTTTGTTAAGTATAAAACTACACTTTAATTGATTTCACAACTTTTTTGGGTTTGACTTTCAGTATCCGCGTAAAAGAAATTTATTTCGACTTTACAACGCAAAAATTTATTATTTATTCGTAGAATTCCTTTTTATAAAATAAAACGTAAATAATTTTTTACGATATTGTATAGGTTTTGGAAAATAATTCTTATGGTTTCCGAAAAAATTCTTATAGTTTGTAAAAGTTTTTGTAAAGTGATTGTAAAGGTTTTGGAAAAGAATTTCTCGTTGCTTGCAAAAGTTTGTAAAGGATTGTAGACGTTTTGTAAAATAATTTATTAATGGATTTTTTAAAAGATGTACTGATGGACCTTTTTTTTAAGATATTTTGTAGCGAAAATATAATACTGAATAATTTACCGTAATGATTCTGTTACTGAAAGTACTCGACTTTAATTTAATGAGTAATACTACAGATAAGAAAAATGATTTTTGTAAGAAAAAAAAAACATTTTGATAGCAAATACATACAAACAAATAGTGTAAAGAGATAAAGAGATAATTTAAAAATGAGAATAATTACTGCTAATAGTAAAAATCAGTTTTGTGAGAAATAGAAAATGTTTTTATAGGAATTATTCAGTCAAGTTCTTTGTAGAGAGTTGAACAGTTGTTGAGAGCAAGATTGTTTCGATAAAAACATTAAACTTTTATTAGTATTTCAACAGAGTTTAGAGTTGTTAAAAAAGATAACAACAATATATTGCTTCCTCCTAGAGGAAGCTTTGTGATAGTAAATTTTTGAGTTGTTGTAAAAACATGTTATAATTATGTTCCGGTGTGTGTGTGTGTGTGTGTGTGTGTGTGTGTGTGTGTGTGTGTGTGTGTGTGTGTCTGTGTGTGTGTGTGTGTGTGTGTGTGTGTGTGTGTGTGTGTGTGTGTGTGTGTGTGTGTGTGTGTGCGCGCGCCGCACGCGCGATGCGTTTTTGTTTTTTTTCAAATTTTCGATTTTCTCAAAACTGTTTTTTGATTTTTTTTAATGATAGGATCGAGTTATTCGAATCTGATGGGTAGCGGTCGAAAGATAATTCAAATACCTATATTTTCTAAAAAAAAAAAGTTTCTAGCTATCACGGTTCTTTTGTTGTTAACAAAAACGTGTTTTTCATTTAGAAGCTTATAACTCCTAAACTTAACGGTTAATTTTTTTTAGAAAAATCATGATAATACAGAATATAAATAACTATAATCTGTTAAAATTTGAATACATTCTGTAGGCTAGATTTTGAATAAAAAATTGAAAAATGAAAAAAATCAGTTTTGTATGTCCAACGATTACAAGAGTAAAATTGACTTAATGGCTTCAAAATTCCTTTTAGAGGTAGATTTTTTATAGTTCTCGGTCGAGTTCTTTGGGAAAAATGATTGGTCAATAAATTTCAGAGATATTTGAGGTTAAAAATTTATTGCTATTTTTTTAAAATAGTAATTTCTCGAGAACGGCTCTATGTATCTGAATGGGGTGGGTGGCATTCGAAAGAAAATTAAAATTCCTATATTTTCTAGCAAAAATTAATTTTCTATCTGTCACGGTTCTTTAGTTATCATCAAAAACAAAAACGTATTTTTTTTTTAAAAACTCATAACTCCACTGATGTGTAACAAAATGAATTAAAATGTTTAAAAATTATATCTATTATAATCTAATATAATTATGAATTATGCATTATGAATGCATTATATTCTGCATTATTATAATTTATTTGTGAATTATGAACTTTTTTAAAAAAACACGCTTTTGTTAATAACAAAAGAACAATGATAGCTATAAAATTTTTATTTTCTTAAAAAGTATGAATTATGAAATATAAAAAAAACACGTTTTTGTTAATAACAAAACAACCGTAATAGTTATTTGTTTTATTATAAAATATAGATATTTTACCTCTATTCCAAATGATAACTTTAATTATCAGCTCAAAATTTATATAAATTTGATATAAATAAATAATAAATAAATAAATAAATTTATAAACTAACAATTTTTAATATTCATAAATGAATTTAATTATAATTATGCAATAAATTTTTAAAAAACTATAAATTTTGTTATTAAAAATTAATTAAAGGAATTAACAAATTACGGTTGAGGAAGCTACGGGCCAATGAATTGGCAGCGGTTTTTTTCTTTGTAGCTATCGCAAGGAATAAAAGAAAAAAGTACAAGTTCTCAGAATTACAATTCAAATCTCTGTATCATCTGATCCTCTTGCTTTTATAAAACTCGAAGCTCAAAGTTGGCTGAGAAGTTGAGTTCTCATGTCAACTGCCATTTCCATAGCAGCAGGCGGTACAAAGTTTTTTAAAGACTACTCTTTCGCATCTATTTCTCTGAAATCACCTAATCCTCTAGCCTTTACAAAATGCGAAGCTCAAAGTTTGCCAAGTTAACTACCCTTATGTAACAGCACCTGATACTAAGTTTTTTCACAAAACACACTTATGCATCCATTTTCTCTTGTTTTTTTTTACAAATTATTATTACATTATTAAATTTGTGCTAAAATTTACCTCTAACCTTCTATTGCACATTCTAAAGTTATTTCTATTTTAATTTAGATAAATATATAAATCAAAAAATATTTTTGTAAAAAAATGTTAATGCTTTCTTTTTAGAGAAAACATTTTGCAAAGATTCTGTAGTTATTTCAATATAAAATTTGTTAGTATATTATTCTTGTACAGAATGTCTTGTTGGCTGTTTTAAAAATAGTAGAAAATATAAAACATCTTGAAATAATTATTGATTGAAACTACTTAAATTAATAACCCATGATTGCTACACATCTTGTAAAATTAAAAACTATCAGTTTTTGAACTAAGAATTACTGAGAACAAAAGCTTTTTTAACATTCTTGTATACTTATTGAAATAATTATCTGAATCATGTGTAGAAAAATATTTACAGAGAACTCCTCTGAAACATTTTGACGTCTCCTACCGTGAGAAAATTATAAAATTAGATTAACTGAGTACTTTTATTTGTTGAAATTTTCACAACAATAACACATCATTTTTGTTTTTTTCTGTATTTTAATCTTCATTTTGCATAATCGTTTAATTGGTGTTTTGCACTGAATTCACTATAATTCTATTATATTTATGAACACTGATCACTTTTTAAGAATACAATAATATTTGTATCGGGTAGATAGATCACTACGTTATTTTTTATCAGTGAGATTCCAATCACTCGAGAAAAGCACAGGCTGAGTTTATTCCACAAGTCTTCAAAAAAATTCACCAGCTATTCTAAGAAATAATCTAAGAAACATGGCTAAACGGATTTGGCGAGCTGCCAATCCTCCTCTTCCAGCAAAATCTGTCCTGTATAGTGCTTTAGCACTGTCTACTATCAGTAACCCATATCTAGATTCTGACATCATATAGCACTGGTTTTTATAAAAAGCTGAGTTTGGTACTTAGAGTTGTATGCACGTGTTGAATAAAGACACAACAATTGGATAGAATAAAAGAGTTTATTAAAAGACTTAAGCTAAGATACAGTATGACTATACTCGGCGCGGGCCATTCTCGGTCTACCGACAAGTTTGCAGGAGCGTGGCGCTCGCCCGTCGGCTCTCACGCGTTATGGGGTGGGGAGACACACATGTGTACATACGTATGTCTCGCGCTGTACAATATAATACGTATATTCTCAACCGCACGGGCAGTTGCAACATTGTCAAGTACGTTATCCCCACTGATGTTGTACCTTTCAGCTACAGCATTTAATCTTTCAGGTCTTAAAGTACCATCAGTATCATATGTATATGCACTTAGCCTCTGCATCTTCCATATCAGCAGGTAGTTGGCAGTTAACAGCTAAAGTGTGACAAAGCTGTGATTTTCCAGTTCTAAATTCTCCAAAGATTTCTGTAATAGATCCTGTTTCTATTTCACCTCCTAAAAGTCTGTCTAATTGTATTACTTGTAGCCTATGAAGACTTTGCCAATGTAATGAGAAGTTACTGGCATTACTACCGGCGATGCTCCTTTGATAAGAATCTGTTCCAGAGGTTAAAGTCTGAGAGAATTCTATAATCTGAAAATGAAAAAAATTTTCCCAAAGTATCTATTTTTTTTTTTTTTAAGTTATATTTACTTTTCCGGCTAAAACCATGTAGAATTTTAATATCTTCAAGTGACCTACTAGTCGGAACCATAACAAACAACACACAAAGCAACAATTCTCTTTAAAAAAGAACATGTGTTGAGAATTCATCTCCAAAGGCGATCTTGCTCGAGCTCGAACCAAGCCGAGCACGCTCGAGCTCGACGGCAAGCGAGCACGCCCGAGCTTGACCAAGGCGAGCACGCTCGAGCTCGACCGCAAGCGAGCACGTTCGAGCTCCACCGAAGGCAAGCACGCTCGTGCTCAATGTTAAACAAGGCGAGCATGCTCGAGCACGATGCTCAATAGGCGAGCCCGCTAGGGAGCGCCCCACTACTTCTCCCTCCTTGATAACTTCGCGCGTACGTTGCTGTCTCTCTCTTTCGTTCAACGCCGTCGCGCACTCGGAAGCCGCCATCTAAGGCTTCCGAAGGGAATAGCACATCAATTGCTATTCTCCCCATTTCTGTAATCGCCTCGGAGTGCGTCGCTAACGACTGCAAGACGTCGCCAAGAGCGTGCGCTGTAAAGCCAGCTCTAGAATCATCGCATTCGTACGATGATCGGCAGTTCTAGAATCATCGCTTTTACGATGATTAGCCATCTTGTTGTAGCCAAGAGCAACAAGTGGCATTTCTGTTAAGAAGCGTGCGTCGCTGACCAGCTTCAATCCGCAAACAGCGTGCGCTGTAAAGTCAGCTCTAGAATCACCGCGTTCGTACGGCGATCGACAGCCACCTTGTTGGAGTCAAGACCAACAAGTGGCAATCTCTAATAATTGGACACACGTATCGTTCCATTTTGTTTATATTAAAACTTATAACTATCGTCTAGTCAAACTAGTGCATCTTCTCTTTTAATGAAAATTTATTGAATTCAGTCAATGTTAATTTAATTAAAATTAAATTTGAGATTGGTAGAAATTAATTGATTTGAGTTTGTTATAAATTTAATTGCAATATTTAGCAAATCTTGAGAAAACTGAATGCAATTTTCGCCTTAGAAAATACTTATATTATTGAACCTTGCAGTTTATTGCTGCCTGCTAATATAACATCTCGATCACAACTTCGACTGCTGATCTACACCCCGGATTAACTCCTGCACGGGTTGCTGAATTCAAAGCTGCAGTTTAATCTTTTTAAGCAGTCAACATTGTGGATCATCAGCTGATTCATCGGAGGAACGTTAGCAGACGCTATCAACGTTGTATCTACAAGCGCATCGTCCCGTTCATAATCGCATAAGTATTATAACTTAGGTTAAGACTTAATTGTAACAATTTTCACTTATGGTTATTTTACTTTCGAGTGGGTAAACATAGTTAACTCAATACCAAACTTTAAATAGTCAAATCTTGTTGCTAATCTAGTTATTTTTGATCTCAAAATGGAGGAGTATCATGCTAAACAGCTGACGCTTCAAGCAAAAATTAACAATTCATTTCAAAACTTCAAATCTAAAGGTAAAGATAACATGACTGAGGGTAATGCTCAAGCTCGCTTAGACGGCCTTGAGAAAAATTACACTAACTTTCAAACAACTCATGAGAAAATCATGCACCTCGTGGAGCTTGACAAAATGCATGCCTACTTTACAAGTAATCTCGTTGATTTGGTTGAAGATAGTTTTTATGATCGCAAAGGCGAATTTTCTTGATTTTCTAAAAAATCTGCGGGAAGCGAACGTTGCAGCCGGTTCTTCTACCGCCGCTGCTGCGGCTCCTCCAAGCACTGCTCAATCTACTAACGTTTCGTTTCAATCTTTACCGAAGGCAGATTTACCAAAGTTTTCGGGGAAATTCTCGGATTGGGAAAATTTTAGAGACGTCTTTCGTTCAGTCATACATCGTCGCGAAGACTTAACGCCTGTTCTAAAATTGCATTATCTTCGCACTCACCTCACTGGTGAGGGACTTGAGAAAATTAAATCTCTTCCTATCTCAGGTGATAATTATGAACGAGCCTGGACAGCTTTAATCGAATATTACGAAATTCAACGTCGTATTGTTGGCTCTCACATCTCAGAAATCTTCTCAGTCAAACCCATGAAGACAGGCTCTTCTTCGGAAATTAAACGTATTTACAGGGAATTTTACAACCCTGTAGCTAGTCCAACATCCCCTAAAAGAGCGGATACTTTAGGTAGTGATCTGATGGTACATTTCTCGCTTAAGCAGTTTGATTTGAATACTCGTAAAGAATGGGAAAGACATCTTGGTGATAGTGTTGATCTACCCACGTTGGAACAACTTCAAGCCTTTCTTCGAAGTCAAACCCTCACTCAAGTGGCCATCGAGGCTGGCACTAAATCGTCTTCCAACAATAACGCGAAAATTCATTCATTTAATTCAAAATCTCGAAAACCAGAGCAAGACAATGCTCACTCCGTTTATTCTCATCAATCGTCGCCTCAAAACGCGATAAATCAACAAAAAAGGAAATGTTTGCTATACAATGAACCGCATTTCTTAAATCGATGTGAACAATACATCAATAAGACGAGCCAGAAGAGGAAAGACTTTCTTAAGTCGTACAATCTTTGTTTTAATTGTTTAGGTAAGCACCCAATAAAGAATTGTCCTACCTCTTATCGATGCTTCTTTTGCAAAGCTAAGCATCACACTTTAGTACACATTGATGGTTATTCGCATAATCTATCAGATAATTCGTCAACACCTGTTCAAACAGCCTCAGTTACAGACTGTTCAAACTCAAATTGTGGCAGTGTTATCGTCCCTAACGACATTCAATCTTCTTCTCAAGCAGCCTCCCTTAATAGTGGAGTAAGTACTAAATGTACAGGAATACTTTTAGTTACCGCTAGGGTTAACACCCTTGGTCCTAACGGAACCAAAATTCAAGTTCGTGTGCTGATCGATTCTGGATCTCAAATCTCACTTGTTACACAGACTTTGTGTAACTTACTTTCTCTAAATTGTAGAACCAGTCACACGCACATTCAAGGTATAGGTGAAAAGACAGCTGCCATGTCTTCTAAGGTAGCTCGTCTTTCTATACAACCTCATTTTTATTCAACTTATTCTCTAGAAGTTGATTCTATAGTCTTGCCAAGACTATCTTCTTATAAGCCCCCCTGGTAGGTGGTATTTCGAACCTCGAATACTTAAGAGGGCTGCAGCTAGCAGACCCCAAGTACTTCGAACCCTCACGTATCGGTATTCTTCTCAGTGCAAGCGCTTGTGCGCATATCATTCAAGGCCAAATTGTTAAGGGTCAAAGCCTTCAGCCGATAGAACTAAGCTCTAAATTCGGTTGGCTCTTAACAGGCAATATTTCCACTTCACCCCCAGAAATCGCGCCATACCCTTTCTCTCTTTATTGCTCGAACGAATGTGAGCATGCTCTTGAGCCAAACTCTTGAGGCTCGTACAAGATTTTTGGTGGGCGGAGGAAATAACAGTCGACAAAAAATCTTACTCGCCTGACGAACAAGCATGCGAGGAGTTCTATCAGAAAACTACACGTCAAGATGAAACAGGACAATATATAGTAAGTCTACCCTGGAAAAGTCGAGACAAGTTGAGTTCTGCTCATCTCGAAAACTCTCGTTCTGCCGCGCTACGCGCACTTAATCGTCTCGAAGCAAGCTTCGCTAAAGACGAAAAACTGAAATTAGCTTATACTGAATTCATAAAGGAATACATTGACTTAGGTCACATGTCTCTCTCTTCGAATTTTGATTCATTAGATGCATCTAAGTTTGCATATGGTGCAGTAGTCTACCTCCGCTTAATCTGTACACAAGAAGTGATCGTCACTCTCCAAGTGGCTAAAATGCGAGTAGCTCCACTTAAGACGCTAAGCATACCTCGTTTAGAAATTTGCGCAGCGTTGCTACTTGCTCGCCTCGTTCAAATGTTTATCGAAGCTTTCCCAATAAAGGTTGAGAGGTTCACCTTTGGTCAGATTCAGCGGATGTGCTTTTTTGGCTGAAAGACCACCCTTCAAGATGGGGTGTTTTCGTGGCTAATAGGTGCTCAGATATTCATACTCTTCTGCCCGATGCATATTGGCATCATGTCAGAACAGCAGACAACCCCGCTGACGTCATATCACGAGGAATTGAGCCCTCAAAATTAGCCTCGCATAATCTCTGGTGGAAAGGTCCCGCTTGGCTTTCTGACAGCGTTGATCCATGGACAACGTCTCATGGCGAGCTCAACTTTACCGATAATAGTCTTAATCTGCAACCTAGTTATACCCTAGTCGCTAGTAAGAGCACCCCAAATTCTGTTGAGAACACTCCAGAAGTTTGGAGTCTTATTAATGAGTACTCTTCATTGAATAAATTGTTACGAATGGCTTCGTACTGCTTTAGATTCATGAATAGAAATCTGTACCAAAGTAGTACGTACGACGTCTTCAAATTTCGGCGTTGGCCTCTTTCTGTCGTTCAATCCCTACTATGCCATCACACTCCAATTTCCAAGGAGGTTAGTGCTAGTGAGATTGGAAACACTAAATTGTGTTTGATCCACTTAATTCAGACAGCCTATTTTAAGCCTGAATTTCAACGACTATCTAGCAGAGGGAAACTTTCGTCTAAAAGCACTCTTTTGCCACTAAACCACATGATACAAAATCATTTGCTCAGGGTGGGCGGCCGCCTCTCTCATTCGCTGCTCGAAGAAGACGCTAAGCATCCTCTTATTTTACCTCGTAAGTGTCATTTCACTACGTTGATAATTCAGGATGCTCATCAGCGTACTCTTCATGTTGACTTTGACGTTCAATTGACATTTGCCACACCCAGACGTCAGTATTGGATAATTAAAGGACGATCTGAAGTCAAGAAAGTCATCAAAACTTGCCTTGCATGCTCACGCCATGCCGCTCGAGTGTCAACTCAATTAATGGGTGAGTTGCCAAAGGCTCGAGTGTGCCCCTCTCCGCCATTCAAGTGCTCAGGCGTCAATTGCGCCGGCCCCATTCAGCTTCATCTTACTAAGCTAGGGGAAAAGGCACCATGAAAGGTTACATGGTTACATAGCCATCTTCATTTGTATGACCACCAGAGCCGTACACATCGAGGTTGTCGAGGATTACTTCAGTGAAGCGTTCATCGCTGCTTTCCATCGATTTACCGCTCGTAGAGGTCGTTGCAAAAAACTGTACTCTGACCAAGGTACAAACTTCGTAGGAGCAGATGCTCCATTAAAACAGACAATTCTTCATTTGCATCGCAAATCGGTAGGTTACTCGCTCAAGAAGGAACTTCATGGATTTTCAATCCCCCCAGTACGCCTCACTTTGGAGGCATTTGGGAGGCCGCAGTTAAATCCGCTAAACATCACATGCGTCGAGTAATAGGAGATCAAGTTCTCACATTTTTGGAACTTGCTACACTTATGTGCCGCATTGAAGCGTGCCTTAACTCCAGACCATTAACCGCTCTTACTAATGATCCCTCTGACCTTGATTTTCTGTCACCATCACATTTTCTCATACAACGATCCTCATTTATAGTTACCAGCAGGAAAACGTTGGCTCTTAATCAACCAGCTGGCCCAGCACTTCTGGCAGAGATGGTCGACGGACTACCTCCCGTCTTTGCAATCCCGTCAGAAGTGGAGACAACCTCATTCTTCAGTTGCAGTAGGAGACTTGGTATTCGTTCGCAATGAGCTCACACTTCCAGCTAAGTGGCCTTTCGCCCGTGTCATCGCCATCCATCCAGGAAGTGATGGAATCACCCGCATGGTCGATCTGCGCACGGCTACCACAACGCTATGTCGCCCCATCGCCAAGGTCATACGCCTGCAACAGCAGGATTGAGAACCGCTCGCCAGTTTGGCGAAGGTGGGCGGAATGTTGAGGATTCATCTCCAAAGGCGAGCTTGCTCGAGCTCGATCCAAGCCGAGCACGCTCGAGCTCGACCAAAACAAGCACGCTCGTGCTCAATATTAAACAAGGCGAGCATGCTCGAGCACGATGCTCAATAGGCGAGCCCGCTAGGGAGCGCCCCACTATTTCTCCCTCCACTGGCTCTATCGGCGATCTTCTTTAGCTGCCGTCTCTCCAACATCAGTTCACGCGCGACGGCCAGAGAGAGAGAGGCAACACCTGTACGCCAAGAGGCACGACGGCACTTCAATAAAACCATTTCATTTCTCCATACGAAACGTTACTTATTTGAACCTCGTCAGTCCACTATCCAACTTCTACACAAAATCAACATGTTAAAAACGAAAAGAAACGTTTAAACTTATCTGATATATAATCGCTTTCCATGAAAAGTAAAAAAAGCCTTCAAAATAGATCCTTGCATGTACGAATTTAAAACACTGACATCTTCGCACAGACATTGACTAAATTTCTTGAAGTAGATGAATGCTTCTTAAACATGGTTCCAAAATATTTCAAATAAATATCAAATACTTGCAAGGGTACTAGATCTAATAATCATACTACTACACCACAATCAGCTAGCAAGTTAAAATATTGGTTGCAGATACAAAAAGTAGCCATTACTGTAATTTATATTATGGTTTCATGTACTGTATATTCACAGAACAGATGGCTTCTCTGAAACATTTGGCGCCCCTCACCATAACTCAATCACTAATTATATTATTATCAACACTTGGATTCGTTGAAGTTTTCACTAGAAACCACTTGAATTAATAACCCATCGGATACATCTTGCAAAATTAAAAACAAAAGTTTGTGAACTAAGAATCATTGGGAGGAAAAAACTTTCTCGATATTCTTTTATAGTAGCAAATATAAAACATCTTAAAATAATTATTGATTGAAACTACTTAAATTAATAACCCATGATTGCCACACATCTTGTAAAATTAAAAACAATCAGTTTATGAACTAAGAATTATTGAGAACAAAACTTTCTTAATATTCTTGTGTACATTTTGAAATAATTATCTGAATCTTGTGTAGAAAAATTTTTACAGATAACTCCTCTGAAACATTTTGACGTCTCCCACCGTGAGAAAATTATAAAATTAGATTAACTGAGCACTTTTATTTGTTAAAATTTTCACAACAATAACACATCATTTTTGTTTTTTTCTGTATTTTAATCTTCATTTTGCATAATCTTTTAATTGGTGTTTTTCACTGAATTCACTATAATTATATTATATTTATGAACACTGATCACTTTTTAAGAATACAGTAATATTTGTATCGGGTAGATGGATCACTACGTTATTTTTTATCAGTGAGATTCCAATCACTCGAGAAAAGCACAGGCTGAGTTTATTCCATAAGTCTTCAAAAAAATCACCAGCTATTCTAAGAAATAATCGAAGAAACCTGGCTAAACGGATTTGGCGAGCTGCCAATCCTCCTCTTCTAGCAAAATCTATCCTGGATAATGCTCTAGCACTGTCTACTATCAGTAGCCCATATCTAGATTCTGACATCATACATCACTGGTTTTTATCAAAAGCTGAGTTTGGTGGTCAGAGTTGTATGCACGGGTAGTTGCAACATTGTCAAGTACACTATCCCCACTGATGTTACACCTTTCAGCTACAGCATTTAATTTCTCAGGTCTTAAAGTACCTTCAGTATCTTATGTATATGCACTTAGCCTCTGCATCTTCCATATCAACAGGTAGTTGGCAGTTAACAGCTAAAGTGTGACAAAGCTGTGATTTTCCAGTTCTAAATTCTCCAAAGATTTCTGTAATCGATCCTGTTTCTATTTCATCTCCTAAAAGTCTGTCTGATTGTATTACTTGTTGCTTATGAAGACGTTGCCGATGTAATGAGAAGTTACTGTCATTACTACTGCTGCTGCTCCTTCGATAAGAATCTGTTCCAGAGGTCAAAGTCTGTGAGAATTTTCTATAATCTGAAAATGAAAAAATTTTCACAAAGTATCTATTTTTTTTTTTTTAAGTTATATTTATTGTTTTACATAATATATGTATACTTATCTATATCTATACAAGTATGAACATGCCATGCCATCAGGTGATTAAAATTAATAATATCTGTTTTTTTTACCTTATTACATTATATTTAAAAAATAAAAATACCATACGATATTTTCAGGTTATTGTAGTCACAATTTTATTTTGTTATATATACTAACTACATATAAATGGGTGAATCATACATCTGAAAAAAAAAATAAAAAAATCAACACAAAGTGTCAATGTTCATTTCTAACAGAGACTTTAAATTTTGTAAATAAATAATACTCATCTGATTGTTTTAGTTGTTGATATACACACATCTTGTATTTAGTATATAAACTTTTACTTACAACAAGGGCTACAAAAACAAAAAATATTTCTACAGCACAAGTACAGCATTTACAAACTCTTCTATGGTACAAACTATTTAATCATGATCTATTTGTTGTCAATATAAATATTTGTTTTATGTGTTATTCAATGAAAGCAAGGAAGCTGTCATGTCTTTATGGACATGCAAGTCCTCTATTCATCTTGTTAAATATGAAGACAAAACTACTATATACTACTATTTCTAACCTATGCATATACTCTGGCGCTCTCTCTCTCTCTCTCTCTCTCTCTCTCTCTCTCTCTCTCTCTCTCTCTCTCTCTCTCTCTCTCTCTCTCTCTCTCTCTGTATCTGTTCTGTCATCGCCAATCGCCATTCATCATCATATTAGTACATGTGGTCGGACAAAAATGCTATAGTATGTACGGTCGGAAGAAAAATGTATAGTATATGAATCTTATGGAGAAACATGGAGAAATTTTAGAATCGGAAACCAGACATAAAATTTTTGACTATTTAATATCTTTAATATGACAACATCTTTTTACATGAAACTTTTTGTACAACATAACATAACAAAATAGCATGGTTGTTATTTTAATTTGGGTGAATATAAAAGCGATTGAAAGATGCAGTAAATATTTCAATTTCTCGGGCATCCATTTCAATGTATATGTAGCGCGGTCGACCCTCAGGCTTCTTCTATACTTATCTCCGGAGCGCTCTCGCGCTCCTTGATTCTTCTTTGTTGATCCTTTTCAAGTTTATTCATATTTGGTTTTTTAATAGGCCATGTTTTGTCCCCTCTTTTGCAAATTTTCATGATATTGAATTTATTGTAGCAATCTTTAGATTTTAATTTTAATCTTGTATTTTTTACAAATTCTTTAAAATATTCTTTATAATTAGATATCCATTTTAGTTTTCTAACGTTTTTATCAGATTTTACTTTGATAGGATAGTTAAAAACTAACTGCAATTGGTGTACTTTATTAGAATTTATATTTAGATTGATTATTACGTTATGATCTTGATTATCCAAGGTTTCTTTTAGTTGACTTTTATTCTCAAGCTGTTCTTGGTGTTCTTGATTATCAAATATTTTTAGATGACTTTTATTCTCTAAATGTTTTTGATGTTCTTGATTATCAAACCTATCTTTTTATTGATTTTCATTTTTGAAAATTACTTTACTATTATTTAGTAAGTTCTTTAGATTTTTTGTATTATTTAATAAAGACACTTATTCAAATGGTTCAGCTAAAGCAAAAGTTATGTCTAAAATAACTTCAAGATCATCATAAAAAGTTACTGTTTCTAACGAATTATTATCTTCTTTATTATTTTCATTCGAAATTACATTCTTTTGGTTATTTATATCAAATTCATTAAAATCAATTAAATTAATTTCATCACAATCCTCATGAGTTTTTATATTAGATTCATTGAAGCTCATTTCATCATTAGTCTCATAATTTTTTACAGTAGACTCAATAAAATCAATTAAATTTGTTTCCATAAGTTTTTTAATTTCATGATTATTTTTGCAAATTTCGTTAAAGTCTATAAAATTAATTTCATTAGTATTTCCATGATTTTTTATAATCATATTATTATCTTTTGGTTCATCAGTGATTTCATGTATTTTTATAAAAGGTTCGACAATTAAATTGATTTCTTTATCATCCTTAATTATTGTAGATTCCTCTATGATATTAGTTTCCTGTTTATTTTTATTTACTATATTTTCTGTAATTAGTTTATTACCATTGTACCTTTCAATATTCGTTGCATTAATTTTGTTTTCCTCAATTTCTGATTCGTTAATTATTTCTTTTGTGGAATTACGGTATGATTCAACAGTATTAATACTTGGATATTGTTTGAGTATCTCACATTCTTCATTTGTATGATTCGTGCTTTTACACACTTTACAAAATTTATGTGATTTATTTTGGAGCATCTTGATTTCATAGCAATTGACTATTTGATGTCCATTTTTATTGCAATAAGAGCATTTAATTTATGCCGTCAGACTTTTTAATTTCCTACAATCTTCCAACGTATGCCCGGTGAATTTACAATATTCGCATTTTATACTTTGTGTATTAAAGTTTTCCCGATAGTTACTATTTGAATTATTTGAGAATTGATGACAATTTTGACGATTTGTTCGGAAAAATCCGATTCTATTTTTATCCCGGTATTCATAAAGTTTATTTAAAGAATTGTAGTTGTTTCTTGAGAACGTACTTTGTTTATTGCTCATTTTTCTACAAGTGTTCGCTGAAAAATTGACAAATTTCTTTATTATGAGAGTTTTGTTGTCTATTTTGCATAATTAAAACTTTTACGATCCCGCAATCCGTGGTTTCGTGACCTCTATCCGCACATATCGCGCACCACATTATTTTTTCATTTATAGGGCAGTATTTCACCCAGCGCCCGAGTTTATTGCATTTCGTGCATACTGCTGACAAGCAGTCTTTAGTTGAGTGACCCATGCTTCCGCAATAATCACAATCAAGTTCATATTTCTTTATAACAGGGCATTAAGTAGCTGTATGTCTTATGATTTGACAGTATTGGCAATGAGTTAGATTACTTTTGTTGAATTCACATATATTTATAGTATGGTCCTCTTGTTTACAAAGATTACATTTCATTTTATTTTTGACTGAATCGCAGTAGTATGATGTGTGATTTCCACTTTTGAAATAAATACATATTCTATATGGACAAAGTGACCTTGATTTTTACAAATTAGACAATGAACTATTTTGGATGGTATTGAAATTTCCCAAAAAGAAATACTGGTTTGATTGTTTCTTAACGTGTTGATAATTTATTCTATTTCAGTAGCCTTCTTTTCCTTGTCTCTTTAGCGTTTTAAAAACTGCTTGTTTTATTTTTGTTATGCATTTGTTATTCTTTTATAGTTTAGAATTTTTCCTTCTTTTATCTTTTGTGTAATTGTTATTTATCGTTTGTATTTATATATTTCTTTACTTTTTTATTACTCTTTGTCATTACAAAGTACTACATTTAGTATTATTATCTTTTTTCTCATTTTAATATTCTTATTAGTTTTGTAATATGTGTATTACGATTTCAATTGTTTATTACTCTTTGTCATTACAAAGTACTACATTTAGTATTATTATCTTTTTTTTCATTTTAATATTCTTATTAGTTTTGTAATATGTGTATTACGATTTCAATTGTCTTATATGTATCTTTTTTTCATTTATAATCTTCTTATTAGTATCGTAATATGTATTACGATGTCCATTGTTTCATTTGTATTAGACTGTATTTGTATTTCTTATTTCTCGTATAATGTATTCGTTAAAAATTCATATGTTTTGTAGAAAGTTATTATTATTCTTGTATTTATCATTTGTTAGACTTTGTTAATAACTCGACGAGCCGTACGCATTTATTTTCGGTAGTTTTGGCAATTCATGCTACAATGAATGACCCCAACTACTTACTGCAAAATGTGAAGCTCGGACTTATTCTATATTAGTTATATTAGTATTTTATAAGAGTATTTCCCTCGTCTTTCAAAAACTTACTTGATCTTCTTTCAAACGTTTATAGTTTGATTTAGCTGATCTAGTGAACTTTCGTTCGATTCATACCATAACCACTGTGACGTTCCGGAAAATAGTTATTTTATTCTTTTATTTTAAATAGTCTAGCGAACTAATGTTCGATTCGTACCGAAACCAATATCACGGTCCGGATAATAGTTATTTTTATTCTTTTATTTTAAACAGTCTAGTGAACTAATGTTCGATTGGTACCGGAACCACTGTTTAGTCTTGAGATCGAAGAATTTGCTCTTACATTTATTGAATTGATTATATTTTTATATTGAATGATATATGTTTTATATTACCTTTACTCTGGGCGCAGGCTCTCGTGAATAATAAACTGATGATTAATTAGATGTACTCTTTATTGAATGATATAAGTATTACAAATAAGATAATATGATTCGTAAAGTATCGTTAACTGAAAAAGATATGCGTCCGTTGCGCGGGTGATTATACTGATAGTTTATTCATTTAATTGATATAAATATTTTCTAGTAGTCTGCTATAGGCTCGTCTTGGCCTGTACAAATAATCGCTACACCTATTGTCGGCCGGAGCGGTACGCCCTATTGAAAAATATCGCGCGATGATTGTGCCAGTTTCTCGATCATTTTCTGGCGCGATAATCGCGCGAGTTAGCCGAAATTCAACATTAAAAAATAAGTTTTATTTTCACAACTGTGTACGTGCTTGCATAATTGACAAACATTATGACTGAAAATGTATCAGTGCGTAACTGCAGTGTTAATGCACGTGTGAGTATGTGACTGCATGTACACTCGATAGACATTGATTCTCATGAAACGTGCTTACTGAATTTAAAATCCTGCAATCCTATTGGTCGATTCAAGTGTAGCCATTAACTTTAAATGCGATTGCAGAATTTTTAAATTTATCAGGCGCGTTCTACAAGAATCAGTCTATCAAGAAGTGTACATATGCGCATGTGTACACATATATCAGAACGTGCACGCCCTTTTAAAAAAAATCAGCTAAAAAAATACCTAAAAAAACAGCTAAAAAATATAGCTATATCGACCTGAAATACAGCTGTATTTCATTGGATATTTAGTTGTATTTTTTATCTGAATATTTAGTTAAATTTTTAGCTGTAAATCGAAGTAAAGGATTACGACCTATTAACAACTGGAAATTTAGCTAAGATTTTTAGTGTTAATCCACCTGTTAACAACTGGAAATTTAGCGAAAATCCACCTATGAATAACTGGAAATCCAGTTATATATTAAGTGGCATGGAAATTTCCAACTACTAATAGGTAAAAATGTAGTTAATTTTTCACTTGTAAATACACTTATAAATCCATTATTAAATGGAAATATAGGTAGATTGAAAGGTGAAAATACAGCTATATTTTTTAGGTACAAATAGAGCTATATTTTATTCTCGATTTGGCCATCTTTTTTAGCTGTAAATCAATGTATTAATATGGATTGGATTGTCAATTTCATTTTATGCCAATAATAACAAAATTTACACATCATATCTGTTTAACATAGGTATATTGAAAAAGATATATTTATATAAATAATAGTACCATTTAGAACTAAAAAGAACTTTTCTCCTTCAAATATATTCAGATATATATTTGAGCCCTTCTTTGCACGGTTTCAATACTATAGGCGTACCCCAGATCACCCATACACACTATAAGTACACTAGCGTGTTGACATGAACGACGCCTGAGCTGAAATTATCCAAACTGTCCTTTTCATGATTTGATATGTATGGTTTGCAAGTCGTATTAACAAGTGATACTTAATTATTATCACATACCATTGAATTAGGAAAAAATCCACACAGAGAAAAATTTTTTTGTATACATCACTGTGTTTATAAGAAAATTTATTATTTTATAGCGCTGGGACACACTCGACATGTAGGATTTTTACTGTATGAAACAGTAATTTTTATGATTTTCGTAGCAAATTTTTCTTTTTAAATAATAATATTTGTTATTTTTGTAGCAAATTTTACGATTTGAAATAGTAATTTTTATTATTTTTCAGCAGTCATAAAAAGTACTATTTCAAATAGCAAAATCTCATGTGTCGAGTCTATTATAAAAAATCATATATTTTTCTCCATGGCTGTAATAAATTTTATATTGTTTTAAATTTACTGCTAAGTTTCCTCCTTCACTGTAAGTTATATAACAATAACTTGTACTTGTACTATAGTATGAAGGAACACTGACATTTCATAACTTTGCACCTCTGCCAATGTAGAGAAAGGAGAAACGATGGTCAACGAGTCTCGTGCTCGCGCTACTCGATGCCGATCCGCGATAGCAAAATCACACGAGGCCGGCGCCGAGCGCGCCCACGTGTGCTCGATATTAGCAGCTATCAAGAACAGTCATGATAGCGACGGCGACAGCGCGAGGAGGCGACGTCTTGGCGATGACGTCCCCGTCGACAGAACTCAGCTAAAATTTTACGCCAAGTCTCATATAACAAAATAAAGTAAAAAGTATTTTACAAAATTTGAGTCCTCACTAGTCTTGGTGAATTCACATATACTTATAACAGCACTTTACATATGAAAGAGTATTTAAATGTGGATGGCTCTACTAGTTTATTAATTGTAATCGATTTTTATATAAATTGTTTGTACATTCATTATTATTTATTATAATTGAAGTTTTTTCTCCACAACTCACTGTTGTACTGTGAGGTATATTTAAAAATTTTTTTATTATATTTATTAATTTTGTTATTTAGTAAATGGCCGAATCCATCTCAAATCAGACAGCCCGCGTATGCCTATTTCACCTATCATGTTGAAATAAAAATATTTATGTTCTACTCGAAAAAATATTTTACACGTGTTTTTTTATTTTTTTGTTTCATCAAAATTTCATGCGTTCAGCGATACCGAAAAATTCCGAGAAAATTCTTTCATTGAGAAAAAAAATTTTCAATGTGATTTTCAGACTGCTATTGTTTCAGCAGTTTTTCAAGCTTTTAAACGTGTAACACATAATTTCACTCAGTTTTGAGCCCTCTTTAACGGCCTTAATGTCATTTTCAAAAAAATAAAAAAATCCACGAGCTATGCACTTTTTACTGAAAAATTCATTTTTAGAGAAGTGCCTTTTTCTCGAAAAGCCCATGTTTTTTTTGCACAATTTTTGTTGTCGTGATAGAGGACGGTAATGCCTAGCTAGACGTATTTGTGAGATTCGGTACTTTTTTCCTGGGATAGCGATCACTAATGAGATAACACACAAACAAATTTTTCACGCTTAACGCTTATATATAGTCAATGATATTAGAGTCAATGTAAAGGTATTTATCTTTGTGCGTATGTAATATACATGTACGTGCGCCTACTTATAGGAGTATATGTACTAGTACATTTGTCCGCTAGATGGATATGGTTTGACTTAACATTTACAAAGAAAAGTTCGGTTTCTGCTATATATCACACATCTCGTCTTATTTAAAACCATCATCTTTTGGAAAATTATTACATATTTACACCTTATCAACTCAACTACGATGTCTCAATATTACTCAACAGAGAGAATCAAATGTGCAGACTTTTTAGACAAACACAAACAAATTATTTACAAATCTAGTTCCGTACGTTTAAAACAACTTGAGAATCTTGCTCATCCATTGAAGCACCTCTATCCTCATTTACCTTTGACACCTTCTACATATCTGTGTCAACATTGTTACAATCGTGCTTTAGAATTGGTGAGTAGTACTGACAATGAATTTATAACGGATAATGAAGTTACCGATAACGTAGTTGATAGAGATGAAGATTTTTTACCAAGTACTCCAGAACGCATTGAAGAATTTAATAATGAAATAAGTACATCTTTCTTAGGTTCTGTATCGCCTCTTAAAAGAAAAAATCTTATACATGAAAAATCAATTGAAAATTACGTAACAAAGAAGAAAAAAAAAATACTTTCAACATTGTCTAATACCCTTGATGTGAAGTTGAACAATGTTTATGACGTTTCTATAACAGCAAATGAATCAACTGTATGCCATTGTACAGAATGGATACAAAATCTTGGTCTAGCCTTGCAAAAGTGTTCTACGGTATCAGAAAAAATAAAAATTCTGACTTTGCTACCTTCATCCTTTACAAAACATGAAATTTTATCTTTATTTCCAGAAATAACAATGTATATGATCAACAAATCGAGAAATCTTGTTAAAGAAAAAGGAATTTATTCAGAACCAGATGCATATTCAGGCCATCCGATTGATGAAAACATGGAAAAAATTGTTATGGAATATTATTTAAATGATGATTTTAATTGTTCAAGACAAAGTCCTAATAAATGTGACGTTGTTACAATTAAAGTTAACAATAAAAAAGAAAAAAAGTTAAGCGTTTTCTTACTCGAAGTTTAAAAGAGACGTATAAAGTATTTAAAAATGATTATCCAGAATTGAGAATTGGAAAATCGAAATTTTATAGTTTGCGACCAAAGTATGTCTTACTTAGCCCCATCAAAGAAGTTTGTCTCTGTATCTATTGCGCAAATTATGATTTATTTCTTACGAGCTTAATTAATTTTAGAGGGAGTAACGTCACAGAGTTGGATGAAAGTCGGTCACAAATAATAAATGCAACAATGTGTTCTGAGCCATCTGATTTATGTTATTTACAAGAATGTAAACTCTGTCCAGGGATTAAGGGAATTACGTTTCATGTTTTAAAACTGCAAGATGTAGAAGGCACAGAAGAAATTACATATGCTTTGTGGGATAATGGAAACCTGATTAAAAAGACACTATCAATTTCTGCTTTTAAAGATGAACTTTCGGTTTGGACCATGAGGGTTAGTACTCACATGTATGTAAAAAATATACAACGCAAAGCTATAAAAACAGAAAGAGAAAGTGCTAAAAAAGACTCACATCATTTAGTTCTTCAAATAGACTTCGCTGAAAACTGGGCTGTGATTCATAATAAAGCTGTTCAAGGAAATCATTGGGTTAATGATCAAATTTCTATTTTCACAGCAGTCTCTTATCAAGGGGATTCGACACAAAGTTTCGCAGTTATAAGTGATGACCGAAAACATGATTCAGCGTATGCTTTGCTAGCAGTACAAAAAATTATAAAATTCTTGAAAGAAAATTGTTGTGATTCAATTAAAAAATTACCATCGTATCAGACGGCGCTGCGAGTCACTTTAAAAATCGCTTTCAATTAGATGAACTAAAACGAACACCGTGTGATATAAAATGGTTGTTCTCTGCTACTGGGCACGGCAAAGGAGCTGTAGATGGTGTGGGTGGACTTATAAAGCATTATGCTACTTCGCATAATCTTCGAGAGCCCCTTGAAGAAGCTATTCAAAACGCAAATGATTTTGCAATACATGTTCAAAAATATACTGATGCTATTAAAATAATACATTTACAAGATGCTGAAATAGAACAATTCAGAAAAGAAAAAAATATTGATTGGCTTACAACTCCAAAGTATCCTGGAATTCAAAATACTCATATATGGGTTAAAAAAACATGTGACGATAAAATACATTGTTTGACAGCAAAGACCGCTGATCGTCCGCTTACTGAATTAAGAACAATGAAGCAGAAAAACAAAGGTAGTAAAATAGGTATACAAATGAAAAAAGGTATAAAAATAAAAAATCAAAAAGACGCAAATAACAAATAAATACATAGTTATGTGTACCTGTATATTACATACACACAAAGACAAATACCTTTACATTGACTCTAATATCATTGACTATATATAGGCATTAGGCGTGAAAAATTTGTTTGTGTGTTATCTCATTAGTGATCGCTATCCCAGGGAAAAAGTACCGAATCTCACAAATACGTCTAGCTAGGCATTACCGTCCTCTATCACGACAACAAAAATTGTGCAAAAAAAACATGGGGTTTTCGAGAAAAAGGCACTTCCCTAAAAAATGAATTTTTCAGTAAAAAGTGCATAGCTCGTGGATTTTTTATTTTTTTTGAAAATGACATTAAGGCCGTTAAAGAGGGCTCAAAACTGAGTGAAATTATGTGTTACACGTTTAAAAGCTCGAAAAACTGCTGAAACAATAGCAGTCTGAAAATCACATTGAAAATTTTTTTTCTCAATGAAAGAATTTTCTCGGAATTTTTCGGCATCGCTGAACGCATGAAATTTTGATGAAACAAAAAAATAAAAAAACACGTGTAAAATATTTTTTCGAGTAGAACATAAATATTTTTATTTCAACATGATAGGTGAAATAGGCATACGCGGGCTGTCTGATTTGAGATGGATTCGGCCAAATATTGTATACTTATAGGTACAGTCTTTAGGCTGTAATTATAGGCACATCTCCTTTGAGATCCAGTTAGTTGCTCATTGATAGATTCAAGACTTGGGTGGCCTTAGCGCAGGAAATATATTTGGGCCAAATGAACTAAATAATATTGTAGATAACTTATACGAGAGGACCAATATCATACCTTGATTTTGTGCAAATTGTAGACATTGATACTAAGTACCTATAAGCATAAAAAATATTCTAATTGCATAGAATATTTTGTATACTCATAGGTAGTACCTTTAGTTACAACTTTTATTACTCGATAAGTCACTTATCGGCTGGATGACTTTATCGCAGGAAATATTGGGCCATATGGCCAAAATGACATGATTCATATTTGACTATAATAGTTATGACTTGTATGTATTGCTTTTTTTAAATCAAATTTATATTTAACATAATATTTTTACCAAATCATACATTTTCTTTTAATGTAAAGCAATGTTTTCAAATACATACTTAACCATTACGGTCACAAAGAATCATATCAAATATGATGTCAGTTGGTCCATTGAATTCAAATATATCCAGCGGTAAAGTCACCCAGCCTATATAAATGTGGATTTTTTATAATAAATTATGGTATTAATTTATTTATATTATGACCAGTTCTATTTATAAATTAATAATGTGAAAAAGTTAAAATTATATGATTAATCATATTAAAGAGGATTGCCATGTGCGTAGCTGGGGCTGTAATTTTCTTAATGTTATATTTACGCTTTGCAAGTATTTTATATATAACACTATACAAGTTATTGTTAAAAAATTTACAATGAAAGAAGAAACCCATGCATTATTGCTTAATGCTACTTGATCATTAAAATATAGCTTACAACTTGTTTGCTAAATGCATCAGTAAATATAGAACAATTATATTATATTTATAACATAAACTTTTACAAACTGTAAGCTATAGTTTAATGATTAAATAACATTTGGCAATACTGTATGTGATAGGACAGAAGCAAAAATACATGAAAGTGTTCGGGCTTACTCACTATGACGGAGTTCCAGGATAAAATACGGAGAAAATAAGAATCTCGGTTCTCCGTATTCTATCGAACTCGTTTGACTGTCGTTCCCGCGAATTCACGCATCTCGAGCGTTTGTTGACATCGCTCAAACGATGTATTCGCGATCTGCGCGGGGGACTGCGCGACTTGGGCGGTTACAAAGTCGCGCTCGATTCATTTTTGAATCAGATTCTCTCGGGCTGTCAAACCGCGCGTACGCGAGTTAATTTGATCTTCCGCGAAGAAAACGGTATCGTGCGTCCTCACCGGTGCAGAGCAGCGCCCGTACACGTACCGACCACGAAGAGCAGCGCACGTGAACAATCTGAGCCACTCCTGGGGTCCGAAGCGTCTGTAGGTGAACGCTGGACGTTAGAACTCGGCCTGAACACTCCGAAGTTGACCGGAGGATAAGGCCTGACGCAGCAGCGGATTTGTGAGCGAGTGACGGGAGGAGTGCACTCCTCTCCCGGTAATCTTTTTTGTACTTCCCGCGCAGCGATTTACTTGTGTATTTTCGACTCGCAGCGGCGAGTGGCCCGTGGTGCGTTCACCGGCCCAGCGAAAATAGATACCTTGATCCGCCCACGCCGAGCGGCGGATCCCGTCTTCTTGTCGGCGCGCAACGCGTCGCGTTATTTTTCTGTAAAGTCTTTTTTTAGTCCGCGCGTTACAATGGCGCCCAACGTGTTAGGTTTAAGGAGAAGGTTAGCGGCCGGTACATTCGAGACCGGCCTATTCAAATGGCGTTTCGTTTAAATTCGCCCGCGCGCGAATCACTGCACCGGACTAATCAGCAGACGGCCAGTGGCCATAAGCCGTTATAGCTGATAGGCGCAGTGATTTAAACTCGCCAAGTCGAGGTGCCGGGCGTAAACAAACAGACAAGAAGACTCGCGGCGCGCATAGAAACATAAACACAAAACAGCAGATTGCTTGTTTTTATAGGTGTTTATGTTTATGCTCGGGCAGTATTGTGTATACTCGTCCCGAGCATTTTAAACTGCTGTAAAGCCAGGGCGAGAGCATTTAAACGACGATTGTAGTTGTTTTCGTCGTCATATGTGGCGAAATTAAATTCCTTTTTTTTTGAAGCGAGATTTTAAGCGATTTTCACGCGATTTTTTTTGGAATAGAGTGACCGTGCCTGTGCGTGCAGCCGGTCGAAAGTGAGAACACTTTCATTCCTTCTTTTTTTATTGCGGGTTTTAGTCAAATCGGTATCTTCGCTAAAAATTTTTTTTTTGGAATTGCCACGCTCTCTCCCTAGCTAGCTGCATTAAGATACGTCGTTCTCGAGCGGCTTGGGACAATTGTGTGTGGTAGTTAGGATTCTGACATTGTAATTTGCGTAACAGACGGCCAATTCGAGAGAAAATCTCAGCAGTTCGTTGCGCACACACACAATTCGTCGCCAAATTTTTGTATAATTGGTCTAGCTTCATAAGATGGAATCATCGACCTCAGAAGAACTAGCCGAATCGATGGAGCAGTGGCGCCAAAATCTAGAGCTGAGCTTCCAAACTGTAATAGAAGCAAATATAGCTCTAGATTTAAGAAGCACTGGATGTATCGAGGGGGATTCTAGGCGAATCACTCAATGGCTGATGGGAAATTACAACCCGGCTCACTTCACACAGGAAATAAGTGGAAGTGCAATTGAGCAGTTCACAAGGAGACTTGAATTGAGGAATAAGTACGTCAACGGAACGATCCTCAACGCAAGCAGAGCTCCAGAAGCGAACTACAACGCAGATCCCTCGACCTACAGCCTGTTTCAGCAATTGACGTCGAACAAAGCAATCGACAACAACTTGCTGAGATCCATGAAGACACATGTATTGCAGATCATAGATCAAAGAGCAGGCAGTCCTCCCGACGTAAGAAACGAGGCTCTCACGTTACTATGGAGCCCTTTAACTCCAGCGGGAGGATCGGGTGAGGTCCAGATGCAACTAAAGTGCAGCACAGCCTGGGAGAGGGGAGATTCCCCGATCTCCTCCCAGTCCGAAGGATCCGAGAACGTGAGTTGCTCGGGGAATGCAGACCGCTCATGGATTTCGAACAGCTGTGCCACAACTTTACCATCGCCAGCAATTTGAGCGTCCATCCACGAAATCGACGTCGGAGTAAGCACAGCCTGGGGGAGGGGAGATCCTCCAAGCTTCCCCCTGTTCGTGAAGTCTGATACTCCCCGTCACTTGGCGTATACAGACTGCCTGAGGGCACCGAACGGCTGTGCTGAATACTCACAAGCTCACGAGGACAGAGCAAATACAGCCTAGGGGAGGGAAGATCCTCCAAGCTTCCCCCTGTCCGGAACGTCCGATATAAGCCGCTTGGAGAATATATCGGAAGCGGACAGCTGTATTACCGTCTCTCAGACTCCTGAAGACGAAGAACAGCCAAGCCTTCCAAGGAACAGCGAGAGAAAGATTGACAACCTGGTGACGGCACAACTGGTGGACAGCACGCCGATTATCTCGCAACTCTTTGACGCATCAACGCAAACAGAAATTGAGCGTCGTTGCGAGTGTAAGTGTAATCGGACGCGCAAATTGGAGGAGGAGAAATTTAGACGCTTAAGCGAAGAAGTGAGACGGCTGCACGACGAGCTGCACCAGCTGCGAGTGCAAATGTCATCGCTTCATGATTCAGCTGCGTCTAACAAGATCCGAGTTGCAGGCGCAACCAAGCGCTCTACCAAGTCGCGACCTCGATCGGGCCAAGGGACTAGAGACAACCTCAAGTCGTTCCAAAGCCCGCAAAAGTCCAGCTCGACAGGGAAAAAGGAGGCGTATGCATCGGCCACGCAACGACCTCCAAGGTCATCCAAAGGAGACCAACACAAGAAACCCTCGAGCGGACCCGGTTCGAACCAATAGGTGGGTTCGAATCCGTGGAGGACGGTAATTTCTCGACGCCGCAAACGGCGGTCAACTCAGCCAAACTTGGCCACTCGAAAATACCGCTCATCAAGGTCGAGGAACACGCTCGGATCATATAACTCCTCACCACCGAGTCCAACCAAAAAATTGTGTTGGATGTGCCAGTCATCGACGCATCTTCACTAGGCCTGTCCGGAGTGGCACCAGCGCCCGAAGAGGACAAGAAGACGAGATGACCTCCAAAACGCCCTTCCGAAGAGGAGCGAAGGCGGTCGTCGACCGGAGCCTCAGCGCCATGAAAGGCGACAGCCTCCGGTCCGTCAAGCGTCATATGACGAGTCCCGACCACCGTTGAAGTTCAGCGGACGCACGGTGAAGAGCGACCCACCGTGCACATGCGTACGATCCCTCGACGTGGATCAAGTGGTTGCCGCTTTGATGCAAGCGGTAACCAGCGCGTATCCGGGCCTGTCGCTCAGCTCGTCAACGCCGCCGTTGACATAAAGTCGCGTTGAACGAGAGCCTCGGTATCGAGTTGCTTCTCTCCCGCTACGCAACGTCTGGGAGAGGGGTATGACGGAGTTCCAGGATAAAATACGGAGAAAATAAGAATCTCGGTTCTCCGTATTCTATCGAACTCGTTTGACTCTCGTTCCCGCGAATTCACGCATCTCGAGCGTTTGTTGTACCTATAATTATTAATTACAGCCTAAAGACTCTACCTATAAGTATACAATATTTACTAAATAACAAAATTCAATAATATATTTATATAAAAAATCCACATTTACATAGGCTAGGTGAGTTTACCGCTGGACATATTTGAACTCGATGGACGAAATTGCATCATATTTGATATGATTCTTTGTGACCGTAATGGTTCAGAATGTTTATGAAGACATTGCTATAAATTAAAAGAAAATGTATGATTTGGTAAAAATATCATGTTAAATATAAATTTTATTTGAAAAAGGCAATACGTACAAGCCATAACTATTATAGTCAAATATGAATCAAGTCATTTTGTCTATACGGTCCCAATCTTTCCTGCAATAAAGTAAGCCAAGCCCAAAAGTGACTTATCGAGTAATAAAATTTGTAACTAAAGGTACTGTTAGAATATGAGGTACATTTGTATCAGCGTGAGAGAGAGAGAATGTATGCACAGCGCCATCACGCGAGTATAGCGGTAAGAGTATAGCGAGAACGAGCGACCGAGCGGGAGCTGTACAGAGTTAGATTAGTCCTTAATAAAGATACTTATTGTTTTTGTTAACTGCAATTGTGGTTTATTTGAACAAACCCTTTGATTTCAACATGGTAGCAGTGTCTGTGGTTTGTGAACATTATTTGATTCTGACCCAATGCAAGCCCCGGCAAGTAGTGGGAAAGTTTGATGCATGAAAGAAAATTTCGAGAACAAAGGAAGACGCATGAGCGTAAGAGAAGAACCTAAAGTAAAGTGTGAAAAGTCAAGTGAAACTGAAAGTGAAGAAGAATTTTTTTAAACAGAAGATAAAGAGGTAACAAAGGAAATTCCTGTGGCAAACGAGATGGCGTCGGAAAACAAAGGATTCACGTTACAAGTATTTGATGGGACACACTATGATAAATGGAAGTACAAGTTGAAATTGTTCTTGGAATTCAAAGAATGCAGTGAAGTTATTGAAAGTGATGAAAGACCGGCAGCGATAGAAGAAGTTGAGTGGAAAAAGAAAGAGATAAAAGCCAACAACTATATAGTGAACAGTATGACAAATACACAATTGGAATTGATTATTTCAGAAGAAACTGCAAAGAAAATTGTTGCTAAGTTGGATGAAAATTACTTAGTTAAAAGTAGTGCTGTGAAATTATTGTGTAAAAGAAGACTGCTCGATTTGAAAATGGATGAATGTGAGAACCCGACAGACTTCTACAATAACTTTGAAAAATTGGTGAATGAATTAAAAAATACAGAAGAAAATGTGACGATAGAAGATAAACTAAACTATTTTTTATTAACGCTACCAGAAAGTATGTCACACATGGTCGATATTGTGGACGCATTAGCTGAAAAGGACAAAACAGTGGAATTTGTGAAATCAAAATTGGAATTTGAATTTAAGAAAAGACATGGTGAAAGTGAAAATTGAAGATCAAACGCGTTTACGTTTGGAAAGAACAAACACCAAGAAAAAAGGACATGTTATGTATGCGGTGGTGTAGGACACATACAATACGATTGGCGACGAAAAACAATTCCGGGAATCGCGCACCACAGCAAGGAGGCGGCAGAGGAAGCCGCGCGCCACGGAGCGGTGGGGGAATCGGCAGAGGCTACTCGCAACAGCGAGGAGGCGCGAGCGGGCGCGGAGCCTACCAACAGCGAGGATCGAATTCAAACCGGCGCGGCAGTGGCAGGTACGGACAATGCGGCCGAGCGAGAACCGGCGACGACGGCAGCCAAGCTGAGCGAGGCGCGGAGAAGAGCGATGCATTTAGCGCATCAGTAGAGGTTAGGTCTGCGAATACCGAGAACGGTAAGGTAAATGAAAATAAAATAAAATGGATTTTAGACAGTGGCTGTACTGACCACGTTATTAATAATGACGAGTATTATTATGATTCAATTGTATTAAAAGAGCCAATAGATGTTAAAGTTGGAGATGGTAGGATTTTAAAAGCGACTAAGATAGGACGTGTTAAAGGCAAATTTAAAGTATTTAATGATTTAATTGACTTTAATATTGAAAATGTTGTCTATATAAAAGAAATGGATAGAAATTTAATGAGTTTTGCAAAAGTAACTGATAAAAATAAAATTGTTTCAATTGGAAATAGTTCAAAGATTTATAATGGAAATAAATTAGTTGGAATAGCTTGGAAAATTAATAGAGTTTATAAAATGACAAGTTATATAGATCAAAGTAGTGAAACGAATATGTCAATAAGAAATGAAAAAATGACTATGAAAGAAAAATGGCATAGAACTCTCGGGCATGTTAATTTTAATTTTTTGAATACGATGTGTAAAAATCATGTTTTGAAAGGTTTGCCTAGTGAAATAGAAACAGATTACTATAAATGTGTTACATGTATTGAAAACAAAATGCATAATATTCCTTTTGATAATAATAGAAAGAGAGCGAAGGATATATTAGAAATAGTACATACAGATTCGAATGGGCCACACAATACAGTAGGTTATAAAGGAGAAAAATATTTTATAACTTTTATTGACGATTATAATAAATTGACAAAAATTTATGCAATTAAATCTAAAGATGAAGTTTATGATCGTTTTGTTGAGTATATAAATTCAATTGAAAATAAAACAGGAAAGAAAATAAAGAAATTAAGATGTGATAATGGAACTGAATATTGAAATAAAGATATGTGTAAATTGTGTAGACAAAAGGGAATTGAATTAGAGACGTGTCCACCTTATGTACATGAGCTTAACGGTACTGCAGAGAGATACAATAGGACAATTATGGATAGTGCTAGATGTTTGTTAGCTGAGTCTAAGATAGAGAGAAGGTTTTGGCCAGAAGTAGTCTGCGCTGCAGCATATTTAAAGAATAGGACAATTGCGAACACGTTAGTAAGACATAAATCTCCTTATGAGATATTTTTTAACGAAAAGCCAGACGCGAAATATTTGAAATTATATGGAAGTAAAGTATTTGTGAGAGTACCTGAAAGCAAAAGAAATTCGAAATGGGATAGAAAAGCTGATTTAGGATCGTTGATAGGTTATGATGTTACAGGGTACAGAGTTTTAATAGGAAATAAAGTTATCGTAGCTAGACATGTTGATGTCATAGAAGAAGATATAAAATGCATTGGATTTAATGATATTGTTGATTTTTCTCTTTTTGTTTTTCTCCTATTCGCGGTATTAGTGTATGTGTCCATGTGCCTGGAGTATTTTTTCGTAATTGTATACGGTATATGTATAAGTTATATGAATATCAGTGAGCGATTAATCTACAGTTTTCGTTAAAACTGTGTAAAATTTAACTTTATATTTTTGTATTAATCGGGAGTAATGAAACGGTATTTTTCCTTATATTATTCAAAAGCATTTTACTTAACACAAAAATTTCAAGTACAAAAGTTGTGGATAACATTGAAATAAAATTTGTTTTCTATTCAACATTTGCATAAATAAAAATAAAAACTATTATTATAATTCCAATAGAAATTATGAAAACAATGTTTTTAATTTCAAATATAATTGCAATCATAGTTATACTTATATATTTAATATTCCTATGTGCACTTTAATCATATCAATTAATAATACTTACTTAATTTATATATGAATCATAGACTATTTGAAAAGTTATCTAATACATATATCTATTTGCATGGAATTAAAAGGCATATAAGTGTAGAATTAAAAGGCAAATTTTCTACAAAAAATAATAAATATCTAATAATAAATGCATAATTTCCATTTAAATTTTACTGCAGAGATGTATTTATGTATATTCTAATGATAATAACGATGAAAATAGGTATTACAATTCATGCAATAATAAAATTATAAGGTTTTATGAGCATTGCGGTCGTGCCTATTATGTAAAAACGAAGTTTTTACATAGGGAGGAGGCGGGCGATGAGCGAAGCGAGGAGCAGGTGTGTGTGGGGGCGGGGGGGATGGCGTGCCGAAGGCACGCTGGGGGGAGCAGCGCCCCTAGTTAAAGATTTGTTAAGTAACTTTAATGTAGAAATTAAGAAACCAGTAAATGTTTATGAGGATAGTTCAGGCGCTGTGATTATTGCTAATTACGGTAATTTTACTAAAAGGTCTAAGTATATCGAAGTACATTATCATTTTGTAAACGAGAATTATGAGGAAGGCTTAATTAATGTTGTGAAAGTTAGTTCAGAAAAAAATATTGCAGATATTGTGACAAAAGCTCTTGGGCGAGTAAGATTTGAAAAATTGAGGAGTTTATTGAACTTAATTTAAATAAATATTGTAATTGAGAGATATAAATGTAAGGAGGCGTGTTAGAATATGAGGTACATTTATATCAGCGTGAGAGAGAGAGAGAATGTATGCGCAGCACCATCACGCGAGTATAGCGGTAAGCGTATAGCGAGAGCGAGCGACCGAGCGCGAGCTCTCTCGTCCGTCATCCTCCGTTGTGAACGGTTGTAAGTAAGAAAGAGAGCTGTACTGAGTTAGATTAGTCCTTAATAAAGATACTTATTGTTTTTGTTAACTGCAATTGTGGTTTATTTGAACAAACCCTTTGATTTTAACAGGTACTACCGATGAGTATACAAAATATTCTATGTAATTACAAAATTTTTGTATGCTTATAGGTACTTAGTATCTTTAGCTACAATTTACACACAATTAAGGTTGATTTTGGTTCATTCGTATAAGTTATCTACAATATTATTTAGTTCATTGACCCCAAATATATTTCCTACGCTAAGGCCACCCAAGCCTTAAATCTATCAATGAGCAACTAAATTGTGGATCTCAAAGGAGATGTACCTATAATTACAGCCTAAAGACTGTACCTATAAGTATATAATATTTACTAAATAACAAAATTAATAAATATATTAAAAAAATTTTGAAATATACCTCACAGTACAACAGTGAGTGGTGGAGAAAAAACTTCAATTATAATAAATAATAATAAATGTACAAACAATTTATTTAAAAATCGATTAAAATTAATAAACTAGTAAAGCCATCCACATTTAAATACACTTTCATATGTAAAGTGCTTTTGTAAGTATATGTGAATTCACCAAGACTAGTGAGGACTCAAATTTTGTTTATTTTTACTTTATTTTGTTATATGAGACTTGGCGTAAAATTTTAGCTGAGTTCTGTCAACGGGAACATCATCGCCAAGACGTCGCCTCCTCGCGCTGTCGCCGTCGCTATCATGACTGTTCTTGATAGCTGCTAATATCGAGTACACGTGGGAGCGCTCGTCGCCGGCCTCGTGTGATTTTGCAATCGCGGGTCGGCATCGAGTAGCGCGAGCATGAGACTCGTTGACCATCGTTTCTCCGTTCTCTACATTGGCAGAGGTGTAAAGTTATGAAATGTCAGTATTCCTTCATACTAGAGTACAAGTACAAGTTATTGTTATATAACTTACAGTGAAGGAGGAAACTTAGCAGTAAATTTAAAACAATATAATATTTATTACAGACATGGAGAAAAATATATTATTTTTTATAATATAGCTGGGACACACTCGACAAATGAGATTTTTACTATTTGAAATAGTACTTTTTATGACTGCTGAAAAATAATAAAAATTACTATTCCAAATAATAAAATTTGCTACAAAAATAATAAAAATTATTATTTAAAAAGAAAAATTTGCTACGAAAATCATAAAATTTACTGTTTTAAACAGTAAAAATCCCACATGTCGAGTGTGTCCCAGCGCTATAAAATAATAAATTTTCTTATAATCACAGTGATGTTTACAAATAAATTTTTCATTGTGTGGATTTTTTCCTAATTCAATGGTATGTGATAATAATTAAGTATCTCTTGTTAATATCACTTGCAAACTGTACATATCAAATCGTAAAAAGGACAGTTTGGATAATTTCAGATATGATGTGTAAATTTTGTTATTATTAGCATAACATGAAATTAACAATCCAATCCATATTAATACATTGATTTACAGCTAAAAAATATGGCCAAATTGAATATAAAATATAGCTCTATTTGTAGCTAAAAAATATAGCTATATTTTCACCTTTCAATCTACCTATATTTCCATTAAATAATAAATTTATAGGTGTATTTACAAGTGAAAAATTAACTAAATTTTTACCTGTCAGTAGCTGGAAATTTCCATGCGACTAAATATATAACTGGATTTCCAGTTATTCATACGTGGATTTTAGCTAAATTTCCAGAAGTTAACAGGTGGATTTACAGCTAATAATGTTAGCTAAATTTCCAGTTATTAATAGGTCGCAATCGTTTACTTAAATTTACAGCTAAAAATTTAACTAAATTTTCAGATAAAAAATACAACTAAATATCCAACGAAATACAGCTGTATTTCAGGTCGATATAGTTATAATTTTTAGCTGTTTTTTTAGTTATTTTTTTTAGCTGATTTTTTTTTAACAGGGCGTACACGTTCTGATATAATTGTACACATTCGCATATGTACACTTCTTGATAGACTGATTCTTGTAGAACGCGCCTGATAAATTTAAAAATTCTGCAATCGCATTTAAAGTTAATGGCTACACTTAAATTGTAATAGGATTGCAGGATTTGAAAATTCAGTAAGCACGTTCCACGAGAATCAATGTCTATCGAGTGTTCATACAGTCACATACTCACACGTTCATTATAACACTGCAGTTACGCACTGATATATTTATAGCACGTACACAGTTCTGAAAATAAAACTTATTTTTTGATGTTGAATTTCGGCTAACTCGCGGAATTATCGCGCGATTATCGCGCCAGAAAATGGTCGATAAACTGGCACGATCATCGCGCGATATTGTTCAATAGGGCGGAGCTCGCGATCTGTGCGCGAATATCTGGTTTGTATGGCGTAAGTCGCCGTATTTATTAAGAAATTAAATTAGGTTAAAGATGATTTTGACGATGTATCAAAATCATCTTTTTAAACAAATTTAGTAAACATTTTGGAGTAAATCGTTCGATTTCGAAGTTGAGAAATGCTGTGTGCACAAAATTACAACGCGCGAATGCTTTCGCAAAGTTGGTGGCTCGCTACATCACGCGATTGCGTTGTCGAAATGCTGTGTCGTTTAAATTCACAAATACATCATTTTATAGGTTAGGGAATTACTGATGAGAATATGAATATATTTTAATTTTAGAGATACGTCACAGATGTAGTAATCTAATCTGTTATTCATCAACTTATTAGCTAATCTCCGGCCATGTTCACGTTTAATGGCAGTGAGTCCCTGTTGAGCCAAATGAGTTTAGTGTTCCCCGATTATCTCGCAAGTCAATTTTCGTCCCGACAAATACTATTTGTGCATCAGGACGGTAATGCTTTATTTCTGGATACCACTTACGGGTAACATTGCCAAATAAAGATGGGCTTGTCACAGAGAAACCGATAAGAGACACAGCTGTCTGTGAATAAGACAGTGATAGGAGTTTATTCTAATCTTCTTAACCTACTGTATCCCATAAGCCTGGTCCTATTGTGATGCCATTAACAACCATTGGAGCCGAATAGTTATCAAATCTCAAAACAGAATTCTCATTAAATATATATCTTCCTATATTATATAGTTGTAGGGCTCAAAATGGGTACCTACCCTCTCCATGCCCTCCACCACCGCCGCCCCCTCCACTTCCACGCAACTTTTAACCGTGAAATTCTTTCAAATTTTACGTTATTTTGAAGGGTTTCTGCCCCTCCACCCCTCCACCATCTCCACCCGCTCAACTCCCCGCCACCCCCTCCACACCCATCCACACCCCTCCACGCCTCCTCCACCGACCCCTCCACCTATCCCTCCATACTTAATCCATTCCTCATGTTATGCTAAAAATTTTATATAGTGTGTTTCCGGATTCGCTGGTAATGAATCAGAAATCAGATTTTGAGAATTCAAAATGGCGGACAAGAATTAAAATATTATGCGATTTTGCTGAAAAATTAGTTTATAATCAATAAATAACAAATAATATCAGAGCTGTCGTAATGAACTACATATACATTATGCATTATTTTGTTAAATATAAATATACCTAATATTTTAAAAATTAATAAATGTTAAGAATAATTTTTTTAAAAAACATTACAGAAAATTTAAAAGAAAAAATAAATGTTTCATGATATTATTTAATAGGGGGTTATCCTTATTCATTATTATCAATATTTATCTTCATATGAAATATAATCCGCAATGACAACTTGTAACGCGTGCGCCAGTTCGGTAATTCGGGATTCGAATTAACCTCGCTGAACAGGCGTGCTCACTGGGGCGCGAGAGTTATGTAGCAAGCCCCGGCGGATCACCAAGGAAAGGTAACACACACACAGGTAACACTCGCCAAAGTAAGTAATCGAACAAAGGGTGTTGATTAGAATAATGATTTATTAAAACGTCGTTACAGGTTGGATGCCCGACAGAGACTGGCGATCGTCGATGCGAAGTGCAGTAAGAGAGTATAAAGAGAGTATATGTATAAAGTGTATATGAAAAGTATACATAGCATCTTCATTGTCTTCTGGCTTCTCTTTGTCCATGCAGATTCCATTCGGAGCGATAAGGAGGCTGGCTGGCCGATGCATCTAAGTACCTATGTGGTGACTCATATAACTCCTCCATGGCCAAGTTCAATGACGTACTCGTCTTTGATATCCTTATCTTTGGACTTTTTGGTAAGTTGCGGCCGTTGTTTCTTGACTTTTATTTTGTATATTAAGTAAATCGATGTAATCGTTATGAACAGCAATACTAATATAATTGAACTTGTAGACAGGACGAATTCGGTTCTAATTTGATTAGAAACTGGCATATTTAGTGTAGGTGATGTCGAAGTTTTTAGAGGTTCGAAATTCAACTGGTGGTCTTTGATAACTAAAGGTGAAATTAGGCTGGATTGTTCCATTTCACCAAGATTTTCGTCAAGTCGGTATCCCTGTACTTGTACATCATTTCCTTGTATTTCATATGTTCCTCGGATCATCAATTGGTCATTATCATGTTTAACCTTGATCGGATAATTACTCGATACTAGCGTTAAATTTTCAGATAATTTGTATGTCAGTATTAAAGGTGGACTAATTGAAATGATAATCGATTTGACTCTTTCCGTTATAATTTGTTGACATAAAAAATTCTTTTCATACATCTGTCGGCACTTATTAGCAAATAGTTTTATAGATGTCCCGGTCAAACTCCATGGCGTGGTGATAACTTCTGTCTGATTGTTGTAATTGATTATAGCAAGTCTTTGATGGAGTGAAAATTCGATAGGATTACGGATAGGGATTTTGATGGTGTATACAATAAGATTTTGTGTGAATGCAATTGATCCCTGAGCAAAGCGAAAATCTAGCAAATTATGGTAGTGTAATATTAACTCTTTCTGAGAGTAGATTGCCAATAAATGTACACGTATATCCGATATTTGGTCATATGTAAACAATTCTAAGTCGAATATTTGTTCATTGAAAATAAATGATCTTTTAATTTTATTAAGTAATCCGAGAAAATGTTGCTCCTGGGTTATGAGAGTCATGATCTCTTCAAATAGATTTGATTGCAAAGTTTGGTCATTTACAGTTTTCCACATGTCTTTTAAATTTTTATTAATTATATTCGTGTTGTTATTTATTTGTTTACTTATCGTATTTATTATGCTTATTGACTTATTTAAAGTAAATATATTTTCCTGTTGTTGATTTTGTAGAGAATTTAAGTAGTTGTTTATCTTTTCTAAATCGTTTGCATATGGGTTCCCAAAAATGTATTTTATAGCTGTGCCTAATCCATTTATTAACCCTCTCTTCGTTCTCATGTTTGATGGCATTATTATTTGTAGATTCTGGTGTATTTCATTACATAGAATTTCGGCTTGCTTTAATAAACTTGATTCTCTTAATTCGCCTTGGTTAGATAAAATTGTATAGCTAGCTTTTATATGTTTGAAAGTTTTCAATAGCGTAGTAACGTCGATGTTGAAATGTAGGTAATGATAACTTCCAACTATTCTTCCAGTTCCTTGTTGGTAGTCGTAATGCGTCTGATTTTGGTTGATTTCGCTACTCTCCACGAGCAGAGCTATGAGCATCAAGATTAGTGCCGTCTTCATTGTCCTGTAAAGAAGAAGATTTTCTTATTCTTTTGGCACTTCTTAAATTGTATCGGCGTTCTTGACCATGTATATAGCAACCTAACGATGGGCCTTGTTGTGTCTCTACAAGTAATTTTTGATATCGTGGTGCGGTTTTGTCGCGTTGTTGTTGATGTGTTTTCATGTAAATTTCTTTATTTTCTAACGATTTGTCAGGACTATTAGGTAACTTTTGTTGCTCTTTTTGGTTTCTATATAGCGTGTCATAAAAAGGTAAAATTTCATTTTTTCTGATTTCATTATATCTTTCTATGGTATCGGCATCGGGCTCGATAATGTGTTTCTGTAGTTCGTCATAAGGTCCATATAACAGTGTAAAAGGCATATAGTTAGTTGTAGAGTGTATACTCTGATTGTATATTAAGAGAGCGGTGATCATAAGATTTTTCACTGTTTCTTTTGCATTTTGATTGGATAAAATACTTAATTTTTCCTTTAGGGTTGAATGCAGTCTTTCTATGGGTCCATTCGATGTGTGTCTGTTTATCGTTGTTTGATGATATTGAATTTTATGTATGCGGCAAAACTCCTTAAATACTGTTGAGTTGAATTCACTTCCGTTGTCTGTCGTAATTTTATCCGGAAAGTTATGGTGTGAGGCAAAGTGTCTCAATTTGTTTATCATGGTCGTGGCATTTCCATCTGGTAGATAATAGGCTTGAGCATATTTGGAAAAAATATCTATAATTGTTAAAAATTTATCCTTGTTGAAATGAAATACGTCCATGTGTATATGTTCGAGCGGTCTTCTAGCTATAATAGGGCCGTATGTTTCTGTTTCATATAGGTTTCTCTCATACTTATGCTCTAAGCATATCTCACATTTATTTATAAAATTTTGAATAAGTCGATCCATATTAAGTGTATAGAGTTTTCTCTTAAAGTGTAATAAGGTCTCTCGAATACCGTTATGATTTTGATTATGATATGTCTCGAGTTCTTTTATGAAATTATTTTTATCAATCGTAGGGGTATACGTGGTTGTTTTGATTAGTTTTAATTTTTCATTAAAATGATCCTTGAATATTCTATACGTAATTCTTTCTCATTCTTCGGTCGTAAAGTAGATACCATATTGCTTATCGGGTTTAATATTTTCCTTGAAAAATTTAAGTAAATGTGTTTCTGCGTTTGATTTATTAATTTTCACCGTGTATTGTACTTTAAGTTTATCTTTGTTTACTTTTAAGTTGTAATCATTTTCTCCTTTTATGGTAATGCTGTAATTAAAAGCGTGAACATTTTTGTCTGTTATAGGCAGTTGAAAGGTCGGATTTTCTTCAGCTGTGTGGACTGTTGCCATGTCGTCGTCAAATATTTCGTCCATTTCTTCAGGTGTCACAGGTGCATCGTCAGGTGTTTGAGGCACCATTAAGAGTGAGTCTTCTTCTATTGTTTTATTAGCATTAATTTCAATTCGACTCAGTGCGTCGCCGACATAATTTTCAGAACCCTTTTTGTATTTTATTATGTAATCATATTCTTCTAATCATAGTCTCCATCTAATCAGTCTAGCGTTAGGCATTTTTAAAGAATAGAGCCAGATTAATGGCTTATGATCTGTTTCAATCGTAAATTTCTTACCATAGATATATGGTCTAAATTGTCTACATGCTTCCACTATTGCCAGTAATTCTTTCTCTATCGCCGGATAGCTTTGTTCTGCTGAGTTTAATGTTCGTGAATAACACGAGATAAGATGTTGTTCTTGGGATAAAACTGCACCTATTGCTAAGTTTGAGGCGTCGATTGTGATAGTAAATGGTTTGGTGAAGTCTGGGTAGACGAGCACTGGTGCGTTAGTGATCAATTCTTTGAGTTTCTCGAACGCTTCTTTATAGTCTTTATCTTCTGGATCTATTTTTTCTTTTTTCTTGGAGCTTTTGTCATTGGTTTCGCTATTTTTGCGTAATTTTTTATGTATTTTCTGTAAAAGCCGGTTAGTCCTAAAAATATTCTAACTTCTTTTTGGGTTTTAGGTATCGGATATTTTAGATTTGCTTTGATCTTATGGGGATTTGGCTTGATTCTGTCTGCTGTTATTATATGGCCTAAAAATGGAACTTCTTTCCTTAGAAATTCACTCTTATCTAATTGAATTTTTAAACCATATTTCTCTAGTTCTTCGAATATTAGCTTCAGATGTTGTAAATGTTCTTGGAGTGATTTCGAAAATATTACTATATCATCCATGTAAACGAAGCAGAATTTATGTAGATATTTCATTAAAATTCTATCCATCAGACGTTGAAAAGTAGCCGGAGCGTTTTTTAAACCAAAAGGCATTCTGACATATTCATAGTGTCCGTTTTCTACGGTAAACGCTGTCTTTTCAATTGAATCTTTGTTGACGGGTATTTGGTGGAAACCTTGTGCCAAATCTAATGTACTAAAGTAAGAACATTTGCCCAGATTTTCTAGAATGTCGTCCATTCTAGGTAATGGATATTTGTCTTCGATGGTGTTGTCGTTTAATTTACGATAATCTATTACCATTCTCCATTTTTTTCTTCCACTTGCATCTTCTCTCTTCGGAACTATCCATACGGGGGATGAGTAGGGCGAGTTGCTTGGTTGAATAATTTCTTCGTCTAACAGTTTTCTGATTTGAGATTGAATTTCTTCTTTTAGATGGTATGGGTATCTAAAACTCTTTACATAGATAGGGTGATCGTCCTTTCTTCTTATATTGTGTGAAACCGCAGAAGTCGCTGATAATTTTTTATTTTTATTGTAGAAATAGTCTTTGTACTTCTGGCATAGTGATATAATTTTATATCTTTCTTCTTCGTTCATGTGATCAGTTCTTATCGGTAATTCTACTCCTTGATGATGATTCACTTTAACATTCTGATGATCGTCCGGTATATTTTGAAAGTAATTTATTTACAACTTAGATGTGCTAAAAATTTGAGTTTTGTAATTAGTATTCGCTACCAAATTCTGCAAATCCTTATGTCCGATTAAACAATCGTACGTATAGTGCCATGTTGCTATTAAGAAAGTTATAGGTGTGTCGTCACCGTATTCACGTAATATAGGAAAGGTAAGCGCATGTGTACCTTTCGTTGTTTTGTGCAGCGATTTAATTTCGAATTCGTAAGGAAATATGAATTTTGAAAATAGTTTATATGCAATTTCTGGATTGATAATGGATGATGAGGCCCCAGAATCGATTAGAATTTTAAGAGGTGGATTTGTCGTTATTAAGTGTGGTAATTCGGGTGAATTGCTAATCGAATTTAAATTTATCATGTCGGTTCTGTCGTATCGGGAGCTTGTTGAAAATTTTGGCAGTTATCACTCTCGTCGTTTTCTTGATTAAATTCTTCATGGTCTGGTACAGGTGAGTCATTTTGATAATTGATTGCTTCCTCTTCTCCTTGTTCTTGTTGATGATGCAACTCTTCAGCGATAAAGTTTGCTGGTCCTGTGCTCTTAAAGAAGTTCGTTCTTGGTTTAAAGTTATTTTGTGCTGGTAAATTATTTGATCTATTTGTTGGATTAACGCCTTGTTTGTTAGTATTTCTTGTACTGACTGACATTGGTGTTGGTTGGTAATTTTGTTGTCTTGGCAGATTATTATTATTTTGACCAAAATTGTTATTACGATAATTTGTGGGGATAAATCCAGGTTGTGTTTGTGCAAATGCGGGTATCGGTTGAAAATAAAATGGATTTACATTTCTTGAAGTACTTGGTAAATTATTTGAAGGTTGAATAATTTTTGGATTACTATTAGTCGCAATTGGGTTTGTACTTTTAGCATTGATTGTACCAAATACGTTGGGCTTAGGTTTGTTATCACGTTGACGTGCGAAATTGAGGAAAGCACTTTGTTGTTCATGGTTGTCGTATTTACGGCATTTTATTATACATGACTCAACGTCGTTTAAATCAAAATGTAGCAAGTAAGAATGGTACGGCTCTTTAATTCCATTCATAAAAGTACTTTTGGCTACGTTTTCATAAAATGTATTTTTAATACTTATAACATTAGCGTCTCGATTATTTACGAGGGTCATTTGACAAGTACCTAGCCTCACCGCCAGATGGTGCCACTATCGCACCAGAAATACACTATAGTGCAGTATCTTCCTGTAAACGGTTACAGACGAAATTTCAGCCGGATCGGAGTTGTAGTTTATTTTTGGGAGCGTGTGAAAGCAAATGTGTCCGTTGATTTTTGAAAAAATGGAGAAAGAACAATATCGGTCGGTGATTCGATTCTTGTTTTTGGAAGGGAAATCGCGCAGTGAAATTAAAGAACGCTTGGATGCAGTGTATGGGGATGCTTCTCCTTCGATGGCGGCCGTTAAATTTTGGTATAACGAGTTTCAACGTGGTCGTACGTCGGTTTTTGATGATCCACGCCCAGGTGCTCCGAAAACAGCCACTACGGAGGAGAAAGTGACAAAAATACACGCTATCGTTTTGTCAGACCGCCAATTAAAGGTGCACGAGATATGAGTTTTTGCCTTAGCGAATTTGAAGAGGGAGCATATTTTGGTGCTAATTTTCTACTCCAAGATGCTCGAAGCCAAAAATCTCAAAATCCTTCGAAAGTCCCAGAACTTGATATAGGCGCAGCTTAATAGTAAGCCAACAGTCCATTTCCGGGTATCTTTGCGAGGTTTTGTCTTAGCCGCTTCAGAGAGGGGGCATATTTTGTTGCCAATTTTTTGTAAAGTTGGCCGGAGTAAAAATCGAAAATTTCTACTGAATTTGGCAACTACAGCTGTTTCCGAGAAACGTGCGATCTTCCAGCTCAATATTAAGCTAGCAGATCATCTTCCAGTATGTTTCCGGGTTTTAGTCTTAGCGAATTCTGCTAGTATTTTCTACTGCGGCTGTGTCCAAGAAACATGCGATCGGCTAGTTTCATATTAAGCTAGCAGACCATCTTCTTGTACCTTTGCAAGTTTTGGCCTTTGAACAGCGTGCATATTTTGATACTCATTTCTTCATGCAAGATAACAGGAATAAAAAATTCCAATAGCCTTCAGGAGTCCCAAAACATGACATAGACCCTTGACTAAGAGTACTATTACCTGTATAAATGGCCCCTAGCGAATAAATAACTATCAAGTATTTTGTTGCAAATTCGTTCCTACTTTTTCACTCGAACACGATGATCTACAACACTAAACAAAATTTTACGTTGTGAGAACTGAAAGTACGGATCTAAAAACGCTACTATTTGGTTGATTTTCTTTTGACTGTATTTTATGAGTGATTCTGCCATAACTTCCCCAGATTAGGTCTAACTTTATTTTTTTCCAAAACCAACTCTTTATAGGCGTTTTAAGGTTTTATCTACTCATTATAACATTTAAAATAAGCACCTAGAACGAATCCACTACAAAATATTCTAGCTATAGTTTACGTAATATTTTATAATCTTGGTAGGGGACGGAACTGACCATTATTGTAAGAAATTCTCGAAATTAATTCTAAAATATGTAATACGATAAAAAAAATTCGGTAAAACAATTTCGAACAAGAGCTTGAAAAATTATATTTTATATAACCAAATTAATTAATAATATCAAATTCCGTAATAATATTAAGAGTAACCCTCGTGGAAAAAATGTTTGTGCTGTAGAGTGCTAAAGTGTGTTAAACTGTCCAAATATGTGCCAAAGTATGTCTAACTATGCGAAACTGTGCAAAAGTGTGCTCAAGCAGGTAGATTTCGAAAATTTTACTCAGGTTTAGCACAGATTGGCACACTTCTCCACATTTTAACACACTTTGTTACAGTTTAGCACAAAAAGCTTTTAGCCATTAAAAATAAATTTAGCTTGATTATTTGGCACAGTTGTGCACAGTTTAACACACTTTGACATACTTCGGCACAATTGAACACAGTTGTGCAGTTTGGCACAACGTTAGCACGCTTTAACACAACTTATTGTTAAATTTTAAAGTTAACAACCATCATTTATTTATATATAACAACCATTTATAGTTATTAGACTCAAGAATTATTAATTTTTGAAAATCAATTGAGTTTAGCTATAGACAGTGTATCCATTTATTTCTAATTGAGATTACCTATACTTAAATATTCAAAAATTATTGTTAATAATAAATTATTTATATTTTTACTTATATTGTTTTAATAAGTGAACAATATTTTGTGCGCTTAGCTGTGCCAAATTCTGTGAATCTGTGGAAAAACTGTGCAAAACTGTGCCACAGTGTGTCAAACTGTGCATTACCGTGTCTAATAATAAACCTTATTTTATTTTTAGTAATTGAAAATTCTTTGTGCCGAACTATGTCAAAATTTTCTAAAGTATGCCAAAGTGTGCTAAACTATGCACAACTGTATCGAAAATCAAATTATATTTATTTTCAACAGCTGAAAATTATTTATGCCAAACTGTGCAAAAGTGTGCCACATTGTTCCAAACTGTACCAATATGTGATAAATCTGTGCAAAATGTCCGAAACCTACCTACTTGGGTACAGTTTGGCACAGTTTTGCACAGTTAAGCACACTTATGCACGATTAGGCACGAACATTATTTTCACTTGGGAATCAAAACGATAATTTATGGTAATTTATGCAAATTATTTTTAATACAGTGTTTTGATTTACATTTTTATTTACAATGTTAAAATAATATTACAATTAATATTCTCTATTTACATTTAAAATTAATTTAATAAAATATAATATTTAATTATCTGTTAATGCGGTCTTACACCTATAGGCTTTTCTGGCCAAAATTACCAAAACAAAATGATAAAAAATATTATTATAATAAAATAATGAAAATATATTGTAAATATAACTTCTCTTGAATAAAGTGAGCCTAGGCAGAGGTCCTTAACCTCATTTTATCGTCAGTTACAGTATTTTCAAGAAAAAAATAGTTTGTTGTAAATTTCTCTGAGACCGCATGATGGATTTTCATAGGACAAAGTCCAAATTCACTGAATTACGAGGCCATACATCAATGGCTTTTTCAGCATTTTGAAATTTTACTTTTACTGATTTTCTTTGTTTAACTTGACGCTTTTTTTCAGAATATTTTCGTTTCTCGTGGTCGGAGCCATTTTTCAAAATTTATCTTATAAAAGCTGATAAATAGAAATTTTAAAGATTTTACAATTATGTAAATCATTCATTATTTATATGAATTTACTCAATTTTATATATAATTTATGATTTGTAACCGTATGGAATATCAGTTTTATTATAAGAAATAAGAGAAGTCCGAACACCGAAGATTTCAGTTCAATTAAAAAAGTTTTCAACATTTAATAATGAATTTTAATTTTTTATAGGACGGAACTGACAGGGACGGAACCGACATTTTTAAGTTTAAAAAGCTCGCACGTCGCGTATACTCAACATTACCTATTTTCCGCGTAGGTAGTTCTTATATCCACCAAATACTATAAAAAAATGCATCTTACTCACCATTAAACATAATCTAAACAGCGGATTACACGGGGTACGGAACTGACTAAAATATTTGTACGCTGTGAAATTAGGTAAAGAAGTAGTTCGCGTTCGCGGATTCTCTAATTTTTAACGGCTTTGCCGCTTCCATCATTCGTTCGTGTACTCGCGCTGGAGGAATCGACCGCTAGATGGCGTTGTGGAGCCAAGTAGCGCTGTTTTCAAATCAATTAATGCTATTATCAACATTTTCGTGCAAATGGCTGGACAAAAAGTATTCATCGTGATTTAATAGTAGTTTGTTGAATTTGACCTTGAAAATAATGGAAACATATATTAAAAACCCTGCAATTTACAATGTGTATGTGGGAATTTGGCTTCTGCGCTTGATTTTCACGTGGCACAAGGTTTCATATTGAAAATCTTGTTTAGGACAAGGGACGGAACTGACATTTTGACTCTATTTTATTGATTTTTTTTTTAACAGACAGTTAAAAACGTTTTCTGTAGATCTTCCACGAAAGTCAACGTCATTATATACACATTGGAGCCTGTGAAACATTTATTTTTATTCACACATTTTTATGTAAGCTCTGGACGCCATCTGGGGTAGTTATGGCAGAATAATCCATATAGTAATTATATGGTACAGCTGTGAGAGCCGTACAACGATACATGAAAGCACTAATGTATAAAGTTCTTTTATCGAAGCATTAAATAGGTTATGATTCGGGATACGTACATATTTTTCATTATAATAATCTTGATTAATAAATACACTGGATTACAGATGAAATACGGAAAAGCAGATTACGAGTACGCGGTTGATAGAGCGAATTTTTCTACTCTTTCAGTTTATAAACATAAACATCGGCTTCGCGTTGTAGCGTTGGCAACAAACAAATACAGGCGGCCAAACTAAATCGTACCGTTGTCAGAGCTGTGCAAATACATTTTTCGCATCTGACTAATAGTGCCGTTACATTATACAAATAAACATACTGCTTCAGCCGTCTGTAAGGTTAAAGGATGTGTGAATATAGTGCTAGTACAGCAAATTGAAACTATGGTTTCTACAACCTAAAATATTTTTTAGTCTAGCTTAATTAAGGCAGGCAGACATGCAGAAGGAAGAGATATCATTTTTAGATAAACTCCAAAACCCAAATAGCCGGCTGATGCTAGCTCTATGTAGAAGCGAAAATCAAGCAGACGAGACTGAGGAAGCAAGTTAATTATTAAATTAACTATCAATCCCAAGTTGCCGGAGAATACGAGTTTCACGCTGATGAGGAAGTCACGCAGATGGGCGGAAGGAAGCGAGTTTATTATTACACGACCTTCAGAACCCAAATAGCTGATGATGCGAGTTTCACGTTGACGGTGAAGGCACACAGATGGTCGAGATGGAGGAAGTTCGTTATGAAAAATATCTGAAGCCCTAGAAGGCAGGGGATGCGCCAGCTATATCTTCTGTCGTAATTGCTCTGCGGTGGCCTCCGCGTGTCGCCGCCGGCTCTCATTGCGCCGATGGCGCGAGTCTTTCCACTCGAAGTGGAACTCGCGGGCGAACGAGGTCGACTTGGCGAAGTGGTTTCAGGCCACGTAGGTGGCACACTCCCACGCCAGCGTCCTTCGCGACCAGTTTCGCGCTTCCTGGAGCTGCGCCTCGAGCTCTCCCCAGAGCTGAGCTAGTGATGGCTATGTGGCCGCCGGCGCAGCGCGATTCAGTGGCCCTGAAGGTATCCATTGTGGTCACAGAGAGATTACTAGTACGGGAAACACTGTAACTTAAAACGCAAGCGATAACAGCACTGGTATCTCCGCCCAAACTGTAGGCTACAATAAAACACAGTAATTCTCTAGACCGAACCTCGGTATTGGGGGCGCTGTTTTCCGGCTGGGATGTTCTCAGTCCTACGTGGTAGTTCTAAATGGCATTTTGAAAAGAGATAATGTAGTATCATTCTGTACATTAGATGCTATTGTCATCGCGGTACTTTGAACTGTTCTCCATGGTCTCGAAAAAGATAACGTCTTTGGATCTCGCGTTCTGAGTTTCCGTGATCCATCGGAGAGAGTTGCAAAAGATGCCAGGGAAAGCTTGAAATCATACTCGGGTGCACTGCCTCCCTGCATAGTAAGACTCAATTGTGTGGGCCTGGTTAGGGATATAATGTGGGCCGAACACGCGCTCGCCAACAACTACCTAACGTCAAATGACATTGATGCTCAGCTGCTAGGTCCGGCTTCTACTGCCTGCATGTCAGGACAATGAGATGCTGCCCAATGAAACGTTCCAGATTTTTAAAGTTTGAATCCTATTGCACAGGGGCTGGACTTTAAATATGTCTGGCATGCGGGTGGTAGATTTCTGACAAGGCATAAAAGTGGTGAGCGTGCGCATGTCTTCACAACTGCTGCCGACTTGCAGGCCGTACAAACGGTGTACCAGTCTGCCCCAAAACAACATCTGCCTAATAAAAACTAGAATAACAACGATCATTTGAATAACAAAAATAGTGAGAGGCAGGGGGCAGCACAGGCCGTCAAGCCAGCACCGAACTCTTGACTAGGTTCGACTGCTGAAAGAGGGACGAGGGGAGAAAGTTTTCTAAGTGCATGGTTTCTCAACGTGAACTCGTTCAGATGTCGCACTGAGAGGCTCCGTTTATTCCTAATGATAATCCCTCCTATCACATCTTCGACATTGCTGAATCATGGTTGGGCCCAAAAGTTGATGGTAATTTGATTCAGATCAAAGATTACTCGGTCATTAGAGAGAATCAAAGATCTTATCGTAAAGAATTTAGTATTATCGGATACAGAGATACCAGAGAAACCTGATATTCCTGAGTATTTCTTCTGTAGTGTACAGCAGAGTAGCTCTCCGCCGAACCTTTTTAGTATCATTTACCGACGTCCTGGCATAGCGATGCAAAGAACATCAGACCTCTTCGACACCTTGAAAGAGCTGAATCTATGATACGGTCCAAAAATTATGATGGGGGATCTAAATTCAGACCTGTCGTGCCCAAATGAGGCAGACACAAAAACGATCATGCGTCTCGCCATGGAGCTCTCGTTACAGATTGTTGAACATGGTTCCACACACCAAATAACCCCCACCACCCACACATGGATTGATCTCATACTGACGGACGCGAATGACGTAATAGTTGACCACAAGAAAGAGTGCCTGCCCAGTTTTGGTAGGCATGTCAGCATTGATGTCACCTTTGATATTTTCATAGTGGCACCTCCGAACGATACTTTTTCGTTTAGAGATTTTACAAACATTAATCCGTCCTCACTGAATGAGCTGATGTCTCGCTGCAACTGGGCAAGCATGACTTCAATCGGAACTGATCTGGAAAAAGCTTTAAATAATCTCAACGTTAACATGAACTTATAAATATGCTCCCTGGTTAAGTCCTGAGGTGAGACAGATCATCCAGAAGCGCAATGCTACCCATCGACGCTATAAGTGCATCCAACGGATGGCGCTTCTTGATGAGTTTCTTCGTCTCAGTAAGGAGATCGACATGCGCATTGCTCGAAAGCGTGATTCCTTCCTGCAAAAACTTCTTTCAGAGACTGTTGATAATAAGAAGGACATATGGAAGGAAATGCGTAATCTCGACCTCCTACCTAAGAGCAGAGAGGAGAACTACATGGTTTTACACCAGGTGAGTTAAACGACCACTTCGCCGAAATCTCCGTCTCACCTCTTGAAAACATAGAAGATGCAACAAACATTATTTTATCTGCAAAAGAGGATAGTTTTTCTTTTAAACCAGTCAACATCGATGACGCAGTACTTGCAATATCACACTTCTCCTCGTAGGCAACTTGGTGCTGACGGCGTCTGTCGAAAAGTGGTGGTAAAAGTTCTACCTGTCATTGGTAATTATATAGTACAAATTGTTAACTCCTCTTTCGCTCAGGGCATCTTTCCTAGGTCTTGGAAGTAGGCACAGATAATTGCACTAAAAAAGACTGTAGCACCATCAACTTTCTCGGACTTTCGTCCAATTACCCTGCTCTGTTTCCTCTTGAAAGTACTCGAGAAGATTGCCCATGATCAAATCAGGGAGTATCTAGATAAAAATAATATACTAGACCCCCTCCACGCCGGTTTTCGACGGCATCACAGTACGCAGACAGCACTACTGGAACTAACTGATGACGTAAGAATGGCCTGGGACAGAAAGAAATTGATGATTTTACTGCTGTTCGATTGTAGCAAGGCCTTCGATACCATTTTGCCTACTAAGCTACTCGCTAACCTTCGTCACCTGGGGTTCTCCTGTGTGTAAAATCTTACTTACAGGATCGAACCCAGATGGTCACTCCGATTAGATGGAAACAAATCTGGGAGTACCACAGGGTTCCGTCGTGAGTCTCCTTTTATTTTGCTTATGTATAAACGTCTTACAGAACATCCTAGATGGCGCCATAGTTAAACATATTTTTTATGCGGATGACCTCCAGGTTTATTTACATACCACAAGATTCTGGAAAACATTGCTCGACTGACCGATGTTGCCAAACTCGTGTCTGGATGGGCGGAGGAGGCTGGCCTGCGTCTTAATGCCGGAAAAACAAAGCAATTGTATTCGGCAAAAAGGATGGCGATATCATTAACGATCTGCACCTCCCGGGCATTGGAATGCAGTATGGAGTCCTTATCCCCTTTGGTAGCGAGGTCGTGAGTCTCGGTGTAGTACTTGATGTGTAGACTATCGTGGAAACCGCATATAAACCAAATTGTTAAGAAAATCAATAAGGCCCTGTACAGTCTGCGGTCTATCAGGGCATGTACCACTGAGACTCTCCGCAAGTGGTTGGTCGAAGCCCTAGTTCAGCTACATTTGGACTACTGCGCAGTGGTATATCTGGATGCGATAAACGAGCAACGCATCCGACTTGAATTCATGTGTCCAGTTCGTTTTTGGGGTTAGGAGGGATATTCGCATCACTCCTTATCGCAAACGTCTGGGCTATAGCAGTATTGCACTGCACTGCTAATGTACAAAATTGTGCGACTTCAGGAGCCCAGCTACTTAAATAACCTCTTTAGCAGACACCAGCCTCACCCAACGCATAGAGGAGAACCTCTAGAGCTTAAGCCTCCTTCCACTAAATCTGGCACAGATGCAAGAAATTTTCAAAACCAGGACGTCATCCTTTGGAACACACTCCTCTCTTCTCCACGCTACCTTCCAACTTTCTCAAAATTCAAGAGGGCACTGCGTTAATACCTTCTAGATATTGACCCTTGGCCCCCTCTTACCACAACGTGTGTGGAGCTGCTAATGCTGCCATATGGTTTAGAAGTTTTGGATGTACTTAGTTTAAGATGAGGTCATCCGGCCCAAATTTTAGTGATATTCTTGTATTTCTTATATTATTTTTACTGTGATATCCATCGTATTTATGACTTTGTGATATACTAAGTATACTAACAAGGAGTGTATACCAGATCCGGGTAATGGATTCACTTCAGGTTGTAGAATATGACTTGTTACATATAGAAATGAAAGACCGTACAATCTCAGACCCTAATACGTTCATCATTTTTAGTTATAAGAGATTGAATTTTTCAAAAATTAAGTGATTTTTTCACCCCAAATCACTCATTTGGCGGCTAAACCTTGCTTGTATGCCTGTAAACAAACCACAAAGCATTTTTATTTTTCAAAATTTGAGATATTTTAGTAAAACATATTACAATTTTTAACAAAAATATCATTTGGTATTTTATATTATTTTATATTACCTTATTTCAATACATAAAATGCAATTTATGCTAATATTTCAGGTTTAATCAGAATGAAACTAATTGTCGACTAGGAAGCATGGTTTATTCATTCAACTTATTCAATTTGAAGTTCAATCTGAAAAATGTTTGATAATTATATTCATCAATTAGTCCTTAATATCCAAAATACCATTAGAAATAATTGATGCGATAGCTTCATGTTTTGATTTTGGCATAACGAGCTAAACTATCTTGCCTATCTTCTGAATCCTGAAACATTATGAAAGAAAAAGACACAAACTATAATTCTTTACACAATTAAACACTGTAAAAAAACAAAATTATACATATCTAATGGAGAATATTTATGAAGTTCTCTTAAGCTGTTCTTTTCAAGTTAATTATAGGCTTGAATCTTGCTGATCTTTCACACACACACTGAAAACTTTTTTCCTTTTTGCTCGTCTTTTATCGAGAAATAGCTCCATTCCATTGTTAACAAATTATTTGCAAAACACAAAACAATTAGTCACAAATAAAAAACGTCAACTGTCACCGACTACGAAATAAAGGTTTTTGTTGTCTTCTGTTATTATGTTCTAATCATAGAGTTATTATAGGTAGGGTAGGCAAGGCATAGGCGCTCTTGTAAGTGGAAGCGTCCTATCGATAGAAAGAGAGAGGAGATCGGGGGCCCTCTCTATCTCTGTCTAATGACTTATGCGCAGATTCAAACTGTCATTTCAACAATACAAATTATTAAAAAATTCTAAACTTTTAAGAGAAAATGTTTATTTAATTACTTTTTAAGATTAAAGAGTTAAGAAATTCGATGAATTCATTAAATAATATTCTTATAAGATTAAAATAAATATAGTTAACCTCTACTCTGTCAGCTGTTTCTATGGTTGCAAGACAGAGACAGAAAGGGTTCTCTTATCTTCTTTCTCTTTCTATAGATGAGACGCTGCTTTGGCGGACTCTCCTACTCTTATTATTATAGATATAATAACTCTATGGTTCTGAAAGGGTAGTCTAATCGATTCGGCTCTGCTATCTTCCGATAAAAGCGTGTAGATGTACGTCCACAGTACTTCCTCTCAATAAAACCCCTTGTTACATTAACTCTCAGATGCTCTTTATTCCTATCTTCCTTCCTATTCCTGGAACGTGAAGAAAGTGGGGTACAAATCGCCAAGCAACTGTGGATTCCATTATAAAGATGGTTGGTATACGTATAGTAGGTTATGTGGATTATATCTTATGCTTCACCAAAACATATGATAATATGATTCGTTGACATTCTGTGTCTTTCACTTTTTATAATTGTAAAATAAAAAAATTATTTTTATTATTAAATTATGGGCAATTTGATGATAATGAAGTAAGTCATATTATTATATCTTTTTTATGTTGATGTAAAATAATGTTTTGTTTGTTGATTTAAATGTATAAATACAATAATTTAAAACATTTCTGCTTAGGAAATTAAAATAATTTGTTACATGACTAAAAATATCTACTTTCTAATATTAGTCTAATTTTTAACTAATCTGAAATGAAATAAAATGTTTTTTTTAATTATTTCAAGATTATTGAAAGATTATTTAATAAATATAACACAACTTTTAATTTATAATATATGTATTTACAGAGAAAATATAAATTGCACAGTGGATATTAAACATTCCTGAAGAATAATTCACATTTTGAAGGATGGTACATGTCGTAGAAACAACAAAAGCAGAAAGACGAACGACCCAAGAGCACTTGCTAAACTGAAGAGAGCCACATGAACATTTAGTGAGTCTTTTTTCTGGAAAGCAGACTTCCTTCACATTCATAAGAATATCGCTGTCAGTGATGAGTTTTGACGCAAACCAAGAATACTGGACCATACTTTGAAATATGGGTGCAGACAGCTGATTATGAATCAGTGTATGAATTTTGACTCTTCTCTGGTATTTAATGGAAAATCTGTCTGTCTCAAATCTGTACAGTTTTGTAATTTTTTTAATAAAATACTTTATCTGCCTGTGCATGTATACATTGTAACGGGTGCAGGCAATAAAGGCGAAAGAGCCGCGTGTACCGCGCCGCGAGGTTTGAATCGCGCGCGCTTGCACGTACAGCGGCTCGCTGCGCGCCAAGCGGGACGCGCGGGAGGCGAAGCAAGAAGAAGAAGAAGACGCCGCCGTAGCGCTCCGAAGGGACGCCGCGGCCATTGATGGGCAGTCTAGTCCTGTAGCGCAACAGGTGCGCACGTGTGCTCCCGCCCTATACCAGTGCCGTGCTTCGCAGTGCCCCGCCAGTGCCGCATCCCGCCCTGCAGAACAGCCCTTGCGCCTCCGATCCGCCGCCAGCCCCGCAGCGACGCATCACCGGCTGCCTCGCCGGCCGGGCCACTCCGCCACCCAGAAAGGGAGAGGAGGAGAGAGAGAAAGAGGCGGCAGCCGAGGCTCGAGGAGCCACGAGGCCCGACGCCTCGCAGCGAGAAGGCGAGCGCGCGGGAGCGTGAGAGAGAGAGAGAGGTAGACTTCGAGCGACGCGCTGGCCAGCGCTAAAGTAAGTGAGCGCTTCATTTATACTTTTGCCGCGTAGGTTTTGCGTGCGAGCGGCCACGCGTAAGAAGTGTTACGCGGCAATCCGACGCCGCCTGCGTAGAGGCAAGCGGCCTCGTGTGCGAGAGCGCGGCGGCCATTTTGTGGCGTCTCGCGGCGCGGTGACGCCGGCCGTGCGACCGGCCGGCTCCGCGGAAGTCTCGGCCTGCGCGCTCGTTTTTGTAGGAGATGTTCGGGCTTCGCGCCCCTTAGCGCGATTCCTTTCGACGAATAAACTCTATTTATTTTACTTTTCATTATTCCTGTCGAGTCTGTCATTTCGCGAGTAACCGTTCTCTATCCCCCCGAATACCGCCCTCTACCTTTTCAGCAGCTGCAGCTAGTCGGAGGCTTTACCTCCTAGAGGAGCAACGTCAACGGGGAAATTGTAAGTGAAAGTCGCTCAGGTTAACCTGAGCGACGTTGTACGGGAACACCGGCGAGAGTAGGTCAGGCTAGTGCATATCTAGCCGCCGGTGAATTGTGCGCCGAAGTCAGCGGCAGCGGCAGAGCGCAGCGCCGGGTCTAGTAGAAGGCGGCCTAAGCTTTCTACAGCGAAAGCCGGGCGCGCTTGTTCTGAGCCTGCGCCAACGCGCCCCGGCCGGCCGACGGGTCCGTCTACAACGGCGCGCTGCTCTGGGCGTAGTAGACGCCCGCTTATCGCCCGGCGCATCCCAGAGAGGGATTAATACCCTCTTTTAAATTCACCCCGTTACAACATATAATGATTTGCACAGTGGCGTACAATTGGAGGAAATTATCTTCAGACTACATGGAGATTCTCCATTTTCATTTTTGAAGTATTCATGTAATGCTTTTTTGGCATGTCCGCCCCACGAATTCAAGATAAGTGTGAAGTTTTTCTTCTCAACATAAGGATCAATAATATGTTTATTAAATAATAATGCCAAATTGGATGACAATTTTCCTGATATGCATTAGAATACTCATTTAATTTTTCTATTGTTGGTCCAAATGTTCCTGAAACCTCTTGGAGATAAATAAGGACTTTGGGGAGTAGTTTTCAGGAGGCAGTTACAGAATATTGCACAGTATAAGAGTGCAATATTATCTTTTTCAAATCACCAGGATACAGTTCAACTCTTTTCTCCGGTGTGTCCAAGTGCTCGTAGTACATTTACCCTGTACTCACAGCCCATTTGATCAGTACTGATGTCTAAATCTAAATTAGTGGAGGATGTTACACTCCTAATTTCAGCTTGAAATTCTGCTGTAGTACGTTCAATTTCTTCAAATGATCTACGCTCTGTCTGTTTGATGCGAAATTCTATTTTAAAGTGATTTATCCAAGCTGGACAAACTGTAATTTCAAGTGACATGACAGGAAATTGCATGGCTCCCTGTAGAACCCATGTTCGGAGATCTTCTATTTCTACATGCTCTTTTCTTTCTCGAGCTTCTACAAACCTATCATACGCCCACTTTTTAATGGCTTGCATTTGATCGTACCGCGTACCACCATTGATAATTTCTCTTTTCCATCTTGATAGCTCATCTACTCTTGGCACGAATTTACCCCCATGGACTTTCTTCGTGCTGTAACTCCAATTCCGGTGCTCTCTTTTTAAATTGTCTATCTCAATCTTATTTTCAAGTGGTACAATATCATATTTTGACTTTGTTCTGCAGGCTCGTAGTCAGAGCTTGTCTCACTTGGTCTAGTTTGTACAGTATGTGCAGTATGTGCAGCACGTTTTAACATTTGCAATACGTTTTGACATTTGCAATTTGCGATAAATTTGCGTGTTTAGCGGCGTAACGTAATTACTGCACATCAATTATTAATTTTTTCTCGTGCGCGATTTTCGGGAAGTGTTTACGTTCTATCGGACTTCTGGGAACTGTCATCGCGCGGCGCGTGCTTACTCACGAGATTTTGAATTCGTGGAATTCGCGCGCAACGGCCACGCGTTCTAGGAATTTGTCGGACATCTTGACTTTCGCGTGTTATTGTATTCTCAAGCCCGCTCTTGCGCAAGGTGACACGAAAAACCTTTTGGTATTTTTGAGTCACGCGTATTATATTATTTCAATTTCATCAAATTTATGCGTTGCCTAGTCACATGCTTACAATTCTTTAATAAGAGAATTTTTTTTAAGCGGGAAGAGATCTCTCAGCTTTCACGCGATTTACTGAAATTTCGATACTTAATTTTTAAGTTTTAGATTAGGTTAGCCTTAAAAATTATTGTTTGTACCTGGGAGTACTAACTAGGTAGCTGTGATACGCAGCGGCGCAAGGTAGCCTCATCTGAGGATTAGGATTACCTCTGTTCTCTACGTGTACTCTCGAGTTCCATAGGGATAGTTATTTGCGCATTCGGCTTTAGTATCGCGTACATTCTTGTTTATCAAGATACCGGACAACACAGAGATCACCGTCGAGTCTCTTCAGCAGGAGTTGCAAGAGCTTAGGCGATAGTTCTCGGATCTTAATACTCATCCGGCGCCGCGTCTGCTAACCGCATCAAAGCCGCACGTATGCCGAATATCCCGCCGTTCATTCAAACTGACCCCGAGCTATGGTTTATGCAGGCAGAGGCCGCGTTTCGCCATTCACAGATCACGGTAGATAGTATCAAAGTTGATTATCTCTGCTTATCATTAGGCTCTGAGGGCATGTCGGCTATTAGGGACTTACTGAAAACAAATGCCACTCCTCCGGGCTACTACAAATTAGTAAAAGAGCGTCTTATTGCGACCTTTGCCAGCTCGGCAGAACATAACCTGCGAAAATTATTAAAGGGGGAAGTCCTGACCGACGGTAAGCCCATGAGAATTCTTCAGAGGCTTCGCGCCCTGAATGGAGGTTCGTCTGACGATAAAATCATCCAGACTGTCTTTCTCGACCAACTTCCACCACATCACCGTTCGATTCTTGTCGCTACTGCTGTCACTGATCTCAAAAAGCTACCTGAAGTAGCTGACAGAATGGCTGAAACTTTTGCCACTGCTGATGCCCAAATTCATGCTGTCTCTTCAAATCAGTCGTCCCCGGCTACTCTTGTAGCCCTGCTCAAGCGCTTTGATCGCCTCTAGCGGAAGGTTGCCGTGCTGTCCAAAAAATCAGCTGGTGGCCAGGACTCTTCTAATAACTCCGCCAGTTCTCAATCCAGAGGCAGATCTAGGCGCGCTCGTTCTTCCAGTCGCGATTCATCCGGTCTGTGCCTTGCCCATAGGAAATATCCAAATAATCCTTTGTCGTGTCTTGAGTGGTACTCCAAGTATGGTGAGTGGCAGAAACAAAATTCACCAAAAAACTAACTCAACCTTCTGTTTAGGAGACGTCTTCAGAAGGTACTCGTTTATCTAAACGTCTTCATGTTCGTGATTGCATCTCGGGCAAGTCGTTCCTTATCGACACTGGTGCGCACATTTCGCTCGTCCCAGCAAATCCTAAGGCATGTGGCAATTAGTACCTACGACGAATCGTTGCTCACACTTAATCTAGGTATTCGGCGCCCTATTCGTTGGAGTTTTTGCATTGCAGATGTTCCTCATCCCATTATAGGCGCCGATCTTTTATCTCACTATGGCCTTCTTGTTGACCTTAAAAGAAGTCGTCTTGTCGACTCGTCTACCAATATTTACACCCTTGCAGTGGTGAAAGAAGTCTCGGTTGAGTCTGTCCTCACAGTTGTTCCCGGCTCAAAATGCGGGGAGATCCTTGCCGATTTCCCAGAAATCACGGGCATTTCTAACCCCACAGTCCTCAGAAATAGCGATGTTTTTCATCACATTTTAACCTCTGGTCCTCCAGTCTCGGAGCGTCCTCGTAGACTTGCTCCAGACAAGTTGAAAGGGGGCGAAAGCCGAATTCGATGCTTGGATTGAGGCAGGAATTTGCCGCCCCTCCAGCAACCCTTGCGCAAGTCCTCTCCATATGGAGTTGAAACAGGATAACAGTTGGAGACCTTGTGGCGATTATAGGCGCTTAACCGCCGCCACGGTCCATGATAAATACCCGACTGCTAATATTCATGATTGCACAAATTCATGATCTTCATAAAGCGTTCAATCAGATTCCGGTTGCTCCCGAAGATATACCGAAAACGGCCATTATAACCCCTTTCGGCCTTTTCGAGTTCATGTACATGACCTTCGAGCTTCGCAACGCGAGCCAAACCTTCCAGCGTTACATTAATAATGCGTTAAGTGATCTCGATTTTGTATATCTGTATATAGACGATATTCTTATTGCGTCATCTTCAATTGAAGAACATTATGCTCACCTTCGCACGGTCTTTCAACGACTTAAGAAGTTTCACCTTCGTTTAAATGTCGAAAAATGTACCTTCGTTGCTGAAGAGTTAGAGTTTTTAGACTATCTGGTAAATGGTGAAGGCATTCGCCCCATTCCCAGTAGGATTGAAGCTATTCTAAACTTCCCCAAACCTCAAACAATAGCGGAACTTCGTAGGTTTATCGGCACCGTAAATTTTTACCGCCGTAACATGCCTCGTGCTGCGACTCTCAAGCCCCTCTTAAGACTCTTTTTAGCGATTCTCGCAAAAATGACAAACGTCCCGTTCCGTGCACGCCTGAAGCTGAAGAGGCTTTTGTACGAGTAAAGGAGGAGTTGTCAGCAGCAGCTCTGCTTGTTCACCCCCGCATTGGTGCTGAAATTCGCATTGCCTCTGATGCCTCCGACTCTGGTATGGGTGCTGCCCTTGAGCAGCTCTCTCTCACTGGAATTTGGGAACCACTAGGTTTCTTTTCCAAGAAGTTCTCTTCCTCATAGCGGAAGTACAGCGCCTATGATAGCGAGCTCAGGGCCATATACGAAGCTGTTAAATACTTTTCGTTTCTTGTTGAAGGCAGAGACTTCAAGATCTTAACAGATCACAAACCACTCATTTATGATTTCACGCAGAAGTCTGATAAGGCATCACCGCGTCAAACGCGTTAATTGTCCCTTATCGCTCAATATACCACCCAAATTGAATACATAAAAGGTGCAGAGAATACTGTAGCTGACTCGCTATCGCGTGTAGAAACTATCAGGCTTCCCGCGGAGATTAACCTCAACGAGCTTGCTGAGAAACAAAAAGGCCCTTCGTGAATCTCCGGATTATCCGCTATCCCTGAAGTGTATTCAATGGGGCCCTGCACATACTACTATTTATTGTGAGATCACAGGTGAGGCAATTCGTCCATATATTCCTGAGTCGCTTCGTGAATCCGTCTTTAACATGTTTCACAAGCCTGATCATCGAGGCCCAAAGGTTACCGATCGACCCATACGGCAGCACTATGTATGGCCGAACATGCACCGTGATATTTCCCGATTCTGTAAAAATTGTTTAGACTGTCAACAGTCAAAAATCTCTCGCCATGTAAAACTTGTACCTGATAAATTCGTCGCTCCCGATGGTCGTTTCGACCATGTTCACATTGATCTAGTCGGTCCCCTCCCCAATCGCAATGGTTTTGAGTACGTACTTACCATGATTGATCGTTTTTCGTGTTGGATTGAGGCGGTTCCGTTACGTAAAATGTCGGCACAAACGATTGCCAGGGCATTTTATGACACCTGGGTATCTCGTTATGGTGCGCCAAAGGTCATTACCTCCGATCAGGGTTCGCAATTTGAATAGCGCTTATTCACGGCTCTACTGTCCCTAATAGGTTGCGAGCGTATCCGCAATACCGCGTATCACCCTGCGGCGAATGGCCTAATCGAGCGTTGGCACCGTACTTTTAAAGCGGCGATCATGTGTCATGTGGACAAGGACTGGACTCGTATGCTGAGCTCAGTATTATTAGGTTTACGTTGTCATCTTCGGCAAGACACCAATGCGTCTCCCGCGGAATTTTTATTCGGTACCACTTTGCGTCTTCCAGGTGAGTTTTTTCTCCCTGAAGACTTTACGACAGATCCGAATTTCTTTATTGAAGAATTCCGTGAATTCATGCGTCAGATTCGTCCCGTCCCTGTCACACACAACTATAAAAAACGTGGGTTTTGTTTCAAAGATTTGTATAGTTGCACACATGTATTTATGCGTAACATGGCCAAAAAGTCATTAGAAAGGCCATACACGGGCCCGTACAAAGTATTAAAGCGTCCGTCCAATCGTGTCTTTGACATCGAAATTAACGGAGCCTCACGTAGTGTATCTGTGGAACTCCTAAAACCCGCGTATATATATCGCGAAGATCTCCCTGAAGTGCCTGCCGGTGGTCCTTCAAATGGCAATCAGCCAACCACCGTTGATCATCCAGTATTAAAGACTTACGCCAGGAAGAAATTATCCTTTGCTCCCGTGACTAAATCGTAATGTAACTGTGATCACCTAGTTTGTAAGTGCGACCGAGCACAGTATAATTATTTATATTTATATTTTTGTATTTATGTACTTCGTTGGCACTTGGGGGGAGTGTATATGGTCTGCGATCTTCCCTCTCACTCTCTTTGCGAGAGTGGGGGAAGCGGCCATATTGCGTCAAGCGAGAAGCCGCTTGCGAGCGGCAGTCAGTGCTCGAGTCCACGAGCGTGTGGACGTGTGCCCGCTGTACAACTCCTAGGTACAATAAATCTCCTCGTTACCGTTACTCCTGACTCTTCATTTCTCTCTCCCATTCCTTTCCCGAAACTACAGGAGATGTGGGGCTCAATCCCCACAATACATCGTTCTATAAACGGTGCTCTACATATATATATATATATATATATATATATATATATATATATATATATATATATATATATATATATATATATATATATATATATATATATATATACATATATATATATATATATATATATATATACATATATATATATACCAGGGAGGCTTCGCCCTCTGCTCGCTCCGCTTGCTAACCCCCATTTTTAGTGTGAATCGTTAAAACACAATATTATAGCAAAAAACAACTGAAAATTGTTTTCTAAAATATGTATAAACTGAATTTTGTTTTTAAAAATGGTTTTTTTCTAAATTTGCTAGATATGCTCGAAAATTCATTCAGTGAATAATAACAAAAATTTGGACCAAATAAATATGGAAAGCTATTTAAATTTTAATTATATATAAAAATTGATTATTTTCAAAAATATAATAATGTGATATAAAATTAATCTTATAATAGTAGTTGCGGATTATATTTTATATGAAAATAAATATTGATAATAATGAATAAGGATAACCCCCTATTAAATAATATCATGAAACATTTAGTTTTTCTTTTAAATTTTGTGTTTTGTTTTTTAAAAAAATTATTCTTAACATTTATTAATTTTTAAAATATTAGGTATATTGATATTTAACAAAATATTGCATAATATAGATGTAATTCATTACGTCAGCTCTGATATTATTTGTTATTTACGGTTTATAAACTAATTTTTCAGCAAGATCCAGTAATATTTTAATTCTTGTCCGCCATTTTGAATTTTCAAAATCTGAGTTCAGATTCATAATCAGCGAATCCAGAAACTTCTTCTATGCAATTTTCGGCAAAATCTGGTAATATTTCAATTTTTGGTCGCCATTTTGTATTTACAAAATCTGAGTTCAAATTCCTAATCAGCGAAACCCACAATATACAATTTTTAGCAAAATCCAGTAATATATGAATAAATTGCCTCCATTTTCGATCAGCCATTTTGAATTCTGAAAATCTGAGTTCAGATTTGTAATCAGCGAATCGAGAAACCCCATATATATATGTAATGGACGAATTTTTCGTCCGTTTACAAAAACAATTATTTTCTTTCACTCACGGTAAATATATAAAAAGAATACTTGTAAGTCTTCGGAAAGACTCAACAAGGAAGAGAGAAGAAAGAAGAAAAACGGACAGTAATAGAGAGAGAGAGAGAGAGAGAGAGAGAGAGAGAGAGAGACAGAGAGAGAGAGAGAGCGAGAGAGAGAGAGAGAGAGAGAGAGAGAGAGAGAGAGAGAGAGAGAGAGAGAGATACAGAGAGAGAGAGAGATAGAGAGAGACAGAGGGAGAAACAGAGAGGGACAGAGAGAGAGAGAGAGAGAGACAGAGAGAGAGAGAGAGAGAGAGGAAAATTAAAAGTGGGCTGAAAGAAAGCCGGAGGCAAAAATTGAGAAACAAGCGGATTGGAGAGGAGAGATTAGAGCCATGGGAGGGCAAACAAATCGGACACGTTGCGGCTACCAAAAATGGAGAAAACAAGTCTAAAAGGCGAGAGAGACCGCACGCCGCCTGGAAACATTAACACCAGCAGCACCGCATTTTCAAAATTTATGAGATAGCGTGCAGCGATAAAAAGAAAGAAGAGGAGAAATTAAGATGACACTTGACCAAGATTACAGACGCTTTTTTATACTCATGCAGGGAAGGAATGACTTAGGAAGAAAAGTCAAGGCCCACGCATGACTCTACTGTGCAGCCTCAACTTACCGAGAACGGGAAAAAGCGCTGACACGAAATAGCGAAGAGTCAGCTCAGCATCCTTTTACCTTTACCTTTCACCATAAAAAAAAGGGGAGCCCCGCAATTATCACATGGCGTCACGCCGTAGAATGGATCAGCAGGACGTTCCCCTTGACACCTACGAAACTTGAAACTTACGAGATAAGTGACCGCGGCACTTACGGATGCACAACGCATGCAGCGTCGCGGATTTTTCTCCAGAGCGAGCGTTCCAAGAAGAGGGCATTTGACATTTTTATGCTTTCCTCTATTAAAAAAATCCCGGGGAAATGCATGATAGCAGAAGGTGGGAGTCAACCTTCTGCGCAGTTTCCCACAAGGGGGAAAAACAAGTTCTCACCAACAACAAGGGAGTTTGCATTATAAATAAGGCCAGCAAGTGGACCCGAGGTGCACACTACTTTTCTGAACTTCGACGACGGCGAAGCCTCTGCCCGACGAACGACCAACGCCACCGACACTGCCCACGGCGAAGCGCTACCCGTGCCACGCCCCATTTGGACCTTAACTTTTTCTCGGCCACCACGACGATAACCGACTCTGCGCCACGGCAAAGCATTGCCCGTGCTACGCCTCACCTACCTCAGAGGGACGATTACCTCCCGGAGTGGGTCCCTGTGAAGAGCTGCCGACAACGAGCACAATCCTTCTACACAACGCTTGCTGCTGCGAGGTCACCCGTCACGGAGGAACAACAACATCGCAAGCTGAACCACCGATCCATCGCGACGACTATCTGCAGATAGCGAGTGGACTGCTTTGTTAATTAGAGAGGTATAGACTTTTGTAAATCTCGGGGTAAAATAAATTTCATTATTAGATAAAACAATTTGATTTGCATTCTTCCTCGGCTACGACTAAAGGCGTAACGCTTCGAGCGTCGGCCAGTAGCCAAAAGAGGTATCCTAGCGCTTTCGGGCGTTGGCCAAAAGACAGGAAGATCCGACACGCCCCATAGGAGACCTGCTAGAATGATAGCTGTATATTTGGATTCCGACGTAACAGGTATCTAAATATATAAGTTATTAACTGTTGCATCGGCCGGGAAAGCTACAAAAGGGAAGAAACGGAGTATGAGAAAGTACAAATAAATTATAACAACGAAAATATGTCTAATAATGAAGTTTCAAAAAGAAGTGTCGGTGATTTAGGGAAAAGTTTTTCGGAGTTATTTATAACAAAATTAAAAAAGAAAGAGAGGGATTTAGAACGATTGCTAAAAGACAGTGACCCTAAAGCGCGGGAGTTAGAAAAGGAAGTCAGGAAATTAAAGAAATTATTAGACAAAGATTTCGCGAAATTAAATATAGACTTTCCGCAACAATATCGGATTGTGGTAAATGAAGCCGATCTTTCGGACTCCGTAATTGGTAAGGATTCGGATAGCGAAATAAAAACAATAGAGACGGGAGAAAAGTTAGTCGCGCCACAAAAAAAAGATGATTTTGAAACCTTCGCGATTGCAAGTAGGACCAAAGGAGGAAGCTATCAAACAAGCTGCGGCTTTTGGGACTAGCACCTCTTTGACTACAGATAAAGGGGAACATCGGTTTAAGTTTGAAATTTCGACTGATTCCGACAAAGCACCATTTTCGTCGGGCGAGGAACTCATTGAAACTATAAAAAAAAACATTTTAGTATAGAAACAGACGAAAAAACCTTAGATCATTTTTTTAAACAAGAGGAAAATTTAGTAGAGTTACACAATAGCTTAAAAGGAGGGTTCAATCTTTTTGAGTTTTTATGGAAATTCAGACAAAAGTTATATATTTTTAAAGAAAAGGAAGAAAATAACAATAACGAGAAGAATTTAGGAGATAATTCTGAATCTGAAAATTTTAAATCGGCAATAAACTCGTTTACGTAATTACAGGATAAAGTAACAGTAAAAACAAGTAACAGTAAAAAACGAAATTCCCTCACAAATAAATCAGTCACATCATAAAAATAAAACCATGAATACTACGACAGTACAAATAAAAGGACTCCCTGTTGAAAATATCCATGTAGATTTTATTCTGATTTTCATATGGAATCCACATAGAATCCATATGGAATCAATGTAGATTCCATACGGATTCCATTTAGATTCCATATGGAAATCAGTCCCAAAACGCCCAGTGGATTTCTACAGAGAATTCCACGTAGATTCCCACATGGATTTCTATTATAAACACTTGCCGAGCGAAATCCGTATGGATTTTCACAAAACTTTTCATGCAGAAATCCAGGAGAAGAGAAGGTGTTCCACATGAATTTCCATAAGGATTTTTCTACCAACACTTGCCGAGCAAAATCCGTATGGGTTTCCATAAATATTTCCATGTAGAAATTCAGATAAAGGGGAGGTGTTCCACATGGATTTCCGTAAGGATTTTTGTACCAACACTTGCCGAGCACAACAAGTATGGATTTTCGAAAAGATTTTCATGTAGAAATCTACGTAAATAGTACGTGTTTTACAAAGATTTCCATATGGATATAGCTACTACCATTTGCCGAAGAATATTCGTATGGATATTCGTGAAGATTTCCATGTAGAAATCCAGGTAAAGAGTATGTGGTTCACAGAGATTTCCTATGGATTTTTCTTCCAACACCTGCCGAGCAAAATCCGTAGGGATTTTCACAAATATTTCCATACAGAATTACAGGTAAAGAGTAGGTGTTCCACATCGATTTCCGTTTGGATATAGCTACTAACCTTTGCCGAAGAAAATTCGTATGGATATTCGTGAAGATTTCCATGTAGAAATCCAGGTAAAGTGTAGGTGGACCACATAGATTTCCATATGGATTTATCTTCCACATGGATTTTCATATGGATTTTTCTACCAACGCTTGCCAAGCAAAATCCGTATGGATCTTCATAAAGATTTAAATGTAGATATCCAGGTAAAGAGTAGGTGCTCCACATGGATTTCTGTATGGATATAGCTACTAACATTTGCCGATGAAAATTCGTATGGAAATTCATGAAGTTTTCCATGTAGAAATTCAGGTAAAGAGTAGATCGTTCACATCGATTTTCGTATGGATATAGCTACTAACATTACCGAAGAAAATCCGGATGGATTTTCATAAAGATTTCCATGTAGATATCCAGGTGAAGAGTGGGTGTTCCACATGGATTTCCATATGGATTTTTTTACCAACGCGTGCCGAACAAAATCCGTATCGATTTTTATAAAGATTTCCATGTAGAAATCTACGTAAAGAGTAGTTGCTCCACATGTATTTCTGTATGGATATAGCTACTAACATTTGCCGAAGAACATTCATATGGATATTCGTGAAGATTTCCATGTAGAAATCCAGGTAACGAGAAGGTGGTGCACAGAGATTTCTATCTGGATTTTTCTTCCAACCCTGTTAAAAATAATCATCTAAAAAACATTTCTAAAAAAACAGCTAAAAAATATAGCTATATCGACCTGGAATACAGCTGTATTTCGTTGGATATTTAGTTATATTTTTTATATAAATACTTAGTTAAATTTGTAGCTGTAAATCCAAGTAAACGATTACGACCTATTAACAACTGGAAATTTAGCTAAAATTTTTAACTGTAAATCTACCTGTTAGTAACTGGAAATTTAGCTAAAATCCACCTATGAATAACTGGAAATCCATTTATATATTTAGTGCCATGGAAATTTCCAACTACTAATAGGTAAAAGTTTAGTTAATTTTTCACTTGTAAATACACCTCAAAATTTATTATTGTTAAATATTGTACATTCTATATTGCGTAATATAAGAGGAAAGGTCGCGTATGAATTGTATACGCGCACTCACAGAAGTAAGTGTACGTGTGCTCCCCTCCAGTGCGCATCACGTGATCGGTGCGCGAGCAGCAGCGGCTGACTCACGCAAAACTCTCTCTCGACCGTTGGACTCCAAGCGACAAGCACCTCGCGCCGCGAGCATGAAGCTCGCTACATCATACTTGTATATACTTATTCATCTTAAATAAACTATTCTCCTTTTTGTACAACCACAGCTCAATTTATTCAACATGGTAGCAGAGCGCGTGGTTGGTAAGTGTTAAAAAAGACTCTGACCCAACACAAGCCTCGGCGAGTATTGGGGCAGCTTAGTGCTTACATCAAGACGGCGAACACCAAGGAAGAGAAAAACTCCGAGCACGAAGGAACGCTCGAGTTAAACAAACAAGCCACAACATCGAAGGTTAAACAAAAGAAAGACTCTGAACAAGAAGGAATATTCGAGAATAATCAAGAAGACGAAATGGAAAGAAAAGATATAACAATACCAGTATTCGATGGCGGAAATTATAGTATGTGGAAAAAGAGAATCGAAATGTTTTTGAAATTTAAAAAATGTGATGTAGTGATAAAGAGGGCAAAAACTGCAAATGATAAGAAAGATTGGGACGAACAAGATCTAAAAGCAATAAATTATATACACAGCTCTATATCAGATAAACAATTGGAGTATCTGTGTCAAGAAAGCTCAGCATACGCAATAATAAGGAAGTTTGATCAGATGTATTTTAAGCAGTCAACGGCATTACAAATTGTTTGCAGAAACAAATTAGATAGAATAAGACTTGAAAAGTATAGTGATACAGAATCATTTTTCAACGAGTTTGAAAAGCAAGTTAATGATTTGAAAAGCGCGGGTGCAAAAGTTGGTAAAAAAGAGAAATTGAATTACATGCTAAATACATTACCGGAGTCATTGAGTTACATACGTGATTTAATAGACACTCTAAAGGAAGAAGTGCAAACAGCAGATTACGTCAGAAACAAGATAAAATTGGCGGAAATGAAAAACAAAAAGGACAGAACAGAAAGAAATTCAAACGCATTTGCCGCAAATAAAGAAGGATGTTACAAATGCGGTAAGCCCGGACATTTTACGAGAGAATGCAAGAATGAAAGCCAAGCGGGACGCAGCGGCGAATCATGGCAAGGGTCAACACGAGGCAGAGGACGCGGAGGAAGCGGCCAAGGCAGCTACAGCAGAGGACGCAGAGGCGGCGCGGTTAGCGTAGCCAACAAGCCAGCACGGGTCGACAAAGCAGCGAAAGAGCCGACGCATGGGTAGCTACGACGGCACACGCGGCGCAGAGAGACGAAACAAACAGGTTATGTAATGATAATTATGTAGTAGAGTGGCTTCTCGACAGTGGGTGTTCAGACGACATTATTAATAATGAAGCATTTTTTGAAAAATGTATTAGTTTAAAAGAACCGATAAATATTTATCTCGGCGATAATAGAGTCATAAAAGCAACAAAGATAGGAACTGTATCTCTTTATTTTGTCACCTTCGGGAAGCAAAATAAAGTTAATATTAATAATGTTTATTTTGCTAAGGAAATGAATGCTAATTTAATAAGTGTTGGAAAATTAACGAATAATAAGAATACGGTAATTTTGAAAGGAAAAGTTGCAAAAGTTATAGATAGTAATAATAAATTAACTGCAATAGCATTTAAATTTAATGATACATATAAGATGAAAAGTAAATTGGCAAGAAATATAAATTTCGTAAATAGTGCCGAGCGGAATAATAATACGAGTCAGAAGGAAAGGTGGCATAGAATGCTAGGGCACGTAAACTTTGGTTATTTGAATACGAAATGTAAACAACAGTTGCTTAACGGTATTCCGAGTGAACTTGAAACCGAATTTATGAAATGTAATATTTGTATTGAGAACAAAATGCATAACTTACCATTCGAAAATAATAGAAATAAAGCAAAGGAGATTTTAGAAATAGTTCATACGGATGTTTGCAGTCCATTTAAAACTACAGGATTTAATGGGGAAAAATATTTTGTTTCTTTTATCGACGATTATAGCAAAATAGCTAGAATTTACTACATAAAATCTAAAGATGAAGTTCTTGATTGTTTTATTAATTTCGTTAATGAAAGTGAAAATTTAACGGGAAAGCGAATTAAATTCTTGAGATGTGATAACAGTAAAAAATATTTAAACAATCAGTTTTATAAATACGTTAAAGGAAAAGGTATTGTTATAAACAATTGTCCAGCATATGTTCATGCATTAAACGGAACAGCCGAACGGTTTAATAGATCAATAATGGATATGGCGCGTTGTTTATTAGCCGAAGCAAAAGTACATAAATGTTATTGGCCAGAAATAGTTTGCGCGGCTGCATATCTAAAAACTAGAACGTTGACAAATACAATTGAAAAGAAAACACCGTATGAAATATTCTTTAATAAAAGACCAAATGTTAAAAATTTGAGATTATATGGAAGTAAAGTTTTTGTAAGAAATCCGGAACAAAAAAGATCTTCGAAATGGGATAAAAAATCCAATATGGGAATTTTACTTGGATATAGTGAAGTAGGATATAGAGTTCTTTTAGATAGAAAAATAGTAGTCGCGAAACATGTAGATATAGTCGAAGACGATGTAAAATGTATCGGTCTAGATCTCGACGAAAACGAGACAGATTATACTCTTCCTTCTACTCCTACCTTTGGGGAAAGTAGAAGAAGAAATAATGATAATGACGATGATCCGGATGATAATGTCTTTGAAAGCGCAGATGAGTCTGAAAAACCAAATGATAAAATAAAAGATGGACACAATAAAAATCAGGGATTGAGAATTCCACGTAGATCCGAAGGTGAAAAAAAAAGTACTCTAAGATATCCGGAACCAGAAACGTATAATATCTTTGTAAATTATAGTAGAGTAGATACTCCTTGTACATTTGAGGAGGCGATGAATAGCAAAGATAGTAAAAATTGGCAAGAAGCCATGGATAAAGAAATTGACTGTATTAATAAAAATAAAACTTGGTCGTTAGTTGATAAAAAAGAAAGGAAAAAAGTACTAGATGTGAAATGGGTTTACACTAAGAAATCAGATAATAGATATAAGGCTAGACTAGTTGTAAGAGGCTTTCAGCAAACTGATGTAATTGATGACATATACGCTTCAGTAGCTAAGAGTCAAACATTAAAAATACTTCTTTCATACTGTTGTCAACATAGTTTAATAATAGAGCAAATGAATGTTGAAACTGCATTTCTAAATGGCAAAGTGACTACAGAGGTGTATGTTAATCAACCTAAAGGTTATGAAGATGGCACGGAAAGAGTGTTAAAATTATATAAAGCTTTGTATGGATTGAGAGAAAGTCCTAGAGACTGGTATGAGTGTTTGGATGAATACTAAACAAAAATAGGCTTCATAAAAAGCAATGTAGATCTATGTTTGTATATTTACGGAGAAGGAGAAAATATTATATATCTTTTAATATACGTAGATGACTTATTAATATGTGGAAGAAATCAAATGAATATTCACAAAATTAAGAAATTGTTATCCGATAAATTTAAAATGAAAGACTTAGGTAAAATAAAGGAATATTTAGGAATTAATGTTGATTATAATTATAAAGATTGTAAAATGACACTTAGTCAAGAAAAATATATTGATTCATTAGCCTATAAATATCAAGTAAAAGATAGCAGATTATATAGTACTCCTATAGAAACTAGTTTGAAAATTGAAAAATCCGATAAATGTGAACCAAATTTAAAGTATAGAAATTTAATTGGCGCATTATTGTACATAAGTTCTGGTACGCGACCAGATATTAGCTATAGTGTAAATTACTTAAGTAGGTTTCAAAATTGTTATACTGAAACACATTGGAAATATGCATTGCGAATATTAAAATATTTATATGCGACAAAAGAATTAAGTTTAAAATTTAAACGAAATGAAAATTGTGATTTAATTGACTGCTATGTAGACGCAGATTGGGCAGGTGATAGTACTGATAGGAAATCTACATCAGGCTATATAATTAGAGTTTTTGGAAATGTAGTCGACTGGAAATCACGAAAACAAAAATGTGTTGCAAAAGCATCAACGTTTGCTGCATATGTAGCTTTATCAGAAGGTGTGAATGAAATTAAATTTATAAAAGAGTTAGTAAATATTTTCAATGTAAAAGTAAATAAACCAATTAAAGTTTACGAGGATAATACAGGTGCGATTAACATAGCAAATTGTGGACATTTTACAAAGAATTCAAAACATATTGAAATACACTATCACATTGTTTATGAAAGTATTGGAGTTGGTGGATAGGTGTAGTAAAAATACTCTGGGTTATACTTAAAGAAATGACTAGTTTATTAGGTAGTGTGAATATAAAGAGGCGCTTGCCTACGCCATGCGCGAGATGCTACATGCTGGGCGTCCGAGACTAGAGAGAGTATATCGCGTCGCTCGCTGTCGCTCGACGCACCTTCATAGTCGCAGACACACTAGGGAGGGGAGACTTACATGTGTGTATACGTGTGTCGCGCTGTTTATGTCTCATAGCTACGCTCATATACAGAAGGCGAAATATTCACAATATTCAACACGCCTCCTTGAATTTTCGACTTTTATTTATAATCTTCTATAATAATTTCAGCGCGTTTCTATTTTTAATAAATTTATCCTTACATAGACTCTTAGTGAATATGTCCGCTATATCTTTTTCACTTTCTAACTTTACAACACCGATAACACCTCTTTCGTAATTCTCATTTACATAATGACATTCAACTTCAATGTGCTTAGAATTTGTTGTTAAGTTACCGAATTTACCTATTGCTACTGCGCCTGAGTTATCCTCGTATATTTTGACAGGACTTTTAAATGTCGTATTGAAGGCGTCTTTCAAGAGATTAATTATAAATAATATTTCTGTTGTCGCTTCAGACAATGCAATGTATTCAGCAAATGTTGAATTTTTAGTCACAGTTTTTTGTTTCTGTGCTTTCCAATATATTATATTTCCATACATTCTTATAACAAATCCGGTGGTTGATTTTCTATCAATGTTATCACCTGCAAAGTCTGAATCGACCATACAATCGAGTTTATCCTTATTTAAGTTACAACCATAAGTTAATTTTAAATTTTTTGTTTTGTATAGATATTTTAATATTCGCATCGCGTATTTAAAATGTGTTGAATCGTAGCAACTCTGAAATCTACTTAAGTAGTTCACGCTGTAAGTTATGTCAGGTCTTGTACCTGTGCTGATATATAATAATTCACCTATTAAATTTCGATATTTTATTGTTTCATCTGCTTTATTAGCCTGTTCGAGTTTTAAATTTGTCTCCATCGGAGTATCATAAAGTTTCGCATTTTCTAGGTTGTACTTTACAGCCAATGATTCTATATATCTTTGTTGACTTAAGGTCATTATACCTTTCTCGTTATTATAATCAATGTCGATTCCTATATATGATTTAATTTTTCCTAGATCTTTCATTACAAATCTTTTCATTAAAGCAGATTTAACTTCATTGATTCTATCTTTATTTTTACAGCATATTAAGAGATCGTCTACGAATACTAACATGTATATAGTATCATCGTCTGTGTTGTTTACATATAAACAGTAATCGTAATTGCTTCTTATGAACCCAAGTTCACTCACGCATTTATCAAATGTCTCATACCAAGCCTTTGGGCTTTCTCTCAATCCGTATAGTGCTTTTAATAATTTGCAAACTTTATTTTTGCCGGTTTCATAACCTTGTGGTTCATGAATATAAACTTCTGATTTTACTTTTCCATTAAGAAATGCTGTTTCTACATCCATTTGTTCTATGAACAGTTTATTTACGCAACAATAACTTAACAAAATTTTTAACGTTTCCATTTTCCCTACTGGCGAATAAACATTTTCCTGACATTCTCTTTGTTGGAAACCTCTAACAACTAACCTAGCCTTCAGAGAGTCATCGCTTTTTCTTTTATAGACCCACTTTACATCAATAATCTTTTTATTTTGAGGTTTATCAACTACAACCCATGTATTATTTTTCTTTAGACATTTAATTTCTGAATTCATAGCTTTTTGCCATTCTTTGAATTCACTGGAGTTTAACGCCTCCTCAAATGTATTCGGTACATTTGCGTTTACATAATGTATATAAATATAATGTGTTACAGGGTTTCCGTATCTTTGTACCGGACTTTTCTTTCTGTTTGATGTTCTTTTAACTTTTAAATTTTCATTTGAACGATTGAAAGCATTATCGATGTTCTCATTCTCATTTTCAATATTTTCAATTTCATCGTTATTATTAATTAAATTTTCATTGTCATAATTATTTTCAATAATACTGCTTGTATCACTACTTGAATCGTTTGATTCGTCTATATTGAATTCAATAATATTTTCATCGTTAACCTTTTCCAAACAGATTATTTCGGTGCCGTCTTCGACAATGTGTACATGTCTGGCATTTATTACTTTGTTATTCAACAAGACTCTATAACCATTGTGCGTATATCCTACTAATATACCTAATTCAGCTTTATCATCCCATTTTCCTTTTCTCAAAACTTCTGGTTTTCTAACGAAGACTTTACTTCCGTAAATTTTTAAGTTTTGTACATTAGGTTTATTTCCAAAAAGTATTTCAAAAGGGGTTTTATTTTCGTTTGAGTTAGCTATTGTACGGTTTTTCAAATAAGAGACTGTTTTAACAATTTCTGGCCAATATTTTAATGGTATTTTGGCCTCTCTTAACAGACATCTTCCTATATCCATAGCTGATCTGTTGAATCTTTCCGCTACTCCATTTAATTGATGGACGTAGGGTGGGCAAGGTAATAATTCTATTCCTTTCTCATTTATAAATTGATAAATTTCCTTATTCAAGTACTCTTTGCCATTATCACAATTTAATTTTTTAACTCTTTTATTAAATTTGTTTTCAACTAAATTTACATATTCTTTAAAACAAATTGCAGTCTCTGATTTGCTTTTAATACAATAAACTTTACTACATTTACTGTAATCATCAATGAAACTAAAAAAAACTTTTCTCCACCAGAACCTGTTGTTCTGTGTGGACCATTTAGATCAGTGTGAATTAACTCTAAAATTTCTGAAGTTTTACTTCTCTCATTTTTAAACGGTACATTAGCCATTTTACTTTGAATACAATTTGCGCATTTCATTTCATTATTTTCTAATTTATCTGGTAAACCATCTACCAATTTATCTTTTACTAATTTGTTTAAATATTGAAAGTTGACATGGCCTAATGCTCTATGCCACTTTTCTTTTTCAGTTAATTTGACAGAGTTTACGTATAAATCATTTTCAAAATCCTTATATATGTTACTTTTCATGACATACAAATCATTTATTTTGTTTGCTACCGCAACTAATTCTCTGTTATTGTTATATATCTTTGCATTTTCATTTTTATAAACAATAGTACTGTTTCTTGTAATTTTTGAAACGCTTAATAGATTTTTATTAATTCCTTTTACAAAATAAACATTTTTTAAGTCTATTAATTTTTCATTATAATAATTTTTGAAATATGTTTTTATATTGCCTACTTTTGTGGCCTTTAAATTTTTACCATCTGGTAACTTTACTTCAATTGGATTTTTTAATACAATAAATTTTTCATACATTCTCTCATCATTCACAACATGATCAGTGCATCCGCTATCTAATAACCAACTGATTTCTTTGAATTTACCATTCTTTTCGCAACTATAATTATAAACATTCGTTATTCTATTTTTATTACCACAATCTTCGCCGAAGCTTGGATTGTGATAATGATAATGCTTAGATTCTACTTCACTATAGAACACATCACTCACAATTTCACTTTTCACTTCGTCGTGTTTGACCTCGATCATCCAGGTCTCAGCTGCTGGGTCTTCGCTGGGTTGACTGGAGTCTTCTTGCCTCTGCTGGGCTGCTCCTCTGCCACGACCACGTCCTCTGGAACTGCCTCGTTGATATCCTCGCTGGGATCCTCGTTGACCTCGACCTCTGCTCTGGGGCTCCTCTGCTTTGGAATGCTCCTCTATTCTGGCTGGTCTGTAGTGGTCTCCAACAGTCCTTCTTGAAATGACCTTCCCGGCCACAGTTATAACACTGTCCCTTTGTCTTGACGTTGAATGTACTTACATTTTTCCTTTTTTCGTTGTCAGGCACTGTCATTATTTTTTCTTGAATTTTGGACTTAACATAGTCTACTGTTTGTTGAGCTTCTGGGACGAGATCAATTAAACTCCCAATAAAGCTGTAGCTCACTGGTAGTGCTCTAATTAAATACCTCATTTTTTCCTTTTCTGGTAATGTGCCTCCAGCTGCTTTAAATTTGTTGCAGGCTTGTTCGAAATCTACAAAAAATTCTTCAACTTTCTCATAATTTTTGAGTTTAATGTCTTCTAGTTGACCTCTGCATACTATTTGCAGCGCTGTAGATTTAGTAGAGTACATGCTCTTGAATTTTTCCATCATTTTGTAAGCTGTATCGCATTCACAAACATATTCTAATTGATTGTCTGAAATAGTGCTTATTAATATATTTCTTGCTTTTAAATCCTTTTTCTTCCATTCATCTGGTTTATCTGTCTCAGCCCGTTCTCTTTCAGTTTGCTCTTTGCACTCTTTATACTCTAATAGAGTCATTAAGCGAAATTTCCAACTTGTATAGTTTGCACCATCAAAAATGGGAATTACTATATCTTCGAATTCTGCTTGCTTAGCCATCTCGACTTTTTTTAATTTAATATCTTCGTACACTTTTATTACTTTATTTAGCGTAATTACTTTCTGCACTATTTTCACAAAACGTTTTTCAGCATTCTTTTCCTCAATTATTTCTCCGCTTTCATCTTCAACGTCATATAGTATTACTTCTTCTTTGGTTTTTACTTTTCCTTTAGTGTCCATTTACCACATGTATAACCTCAAATTCTGCCACGTGCTCTATTCTTGCACCGTGCAGCGTGCTTCACACACAAAATTTATTCTGCTCGCATCGGCTTGAATTTTCGTAATTTTCCAAAAATTCTTTCTTTTATCACTTGAAGATATGTTTTATTCTTTATTCACACTTGTATTTTTCTTACTTTTGCACTTTTCCTTCAATATTTTTCAGTGTCAATTTTCCGCGAGCCATGTGCTTGATTCTGCCGCAATACTTGCCGAAGCTTGTATTGAGTCAGTTTTCTTTTTACTTACCAACCACGGACTTCTGCTACCATGTTGGAGTTGGTGGATAGGTGTAGTAAAAATACTCTGGGTTATACTTAAAGAAATGACTAGTTTATTAGGTAGTGTGAATATAAAGAGGCGCTTGCCTACGCCATGCGCGAGATGCTACATGCTGGGCGTCCGAGACTAGAGAGAGTATATCGCGTCGCTCGCTGTCGCTCGACGCACCTTCATAGTCGCAGACACACTAGGGAGGGGAGACTTACATGTGTGTATACGTGTGTCGCGCTGTTTATGTCTCATAGCTACGCTCATATACAGAAGGCGAAATATTCACAATATTCAACAGAAAGCGTAAAAGAAAAGGAAATTGAAGTGATTAAAATCGATACCAATGAAAATATTGCAGATGTTTTAACGAAAGCGCTATGTAAAGAAAAGTTTTTAAAATTCAGAATGTTATTAAATGTAAAATAAGTACGCAATATAAATGTAAGGAGGCGTGTTAAATATTGTACATTCTATATTGCGTAATATAAGAGGAAAGGTCGCGTATAAATTGTATACGCGCACTCACAGAAGTAAGTGTAGTGTGCTCCCCTCCAATGCGCAACACGTGATCGGTGCGCGAGCAGCAGCGGCTGAATCGCACAAAACTCTCTCTCGACCGTTGGGCTCCAAGCGACGAGCACCTCGCGCCGCGAGCATGAGGCTCGCTACATCATACTTGTATATACTTATTCATCTTAAATAAACTATTCTCCTTTTTCACAACCACGGCTCAACTTATTCAACAATTATTAAATGGAAATATCGGTAGATTGAGACGTGAAAATATAGATATATTTTTAGCTACAAATAGAGCTATATTTTATTCTCGATTTGGCCATATTTTTTAGCTGTAAATCCATGTATTAATATAGATTGGATTGATCATTTCATTTTATACTAATAATAACAAAATTTATAGATCATATCTGTATAACATAGGTATATAGATAAAGATATATTTATATACACAATATTACTATTTAGAACTAAAAAGAACTTTTCTCCTTAAAATATATTCAAATATATATTTAAGCCGTTATTTACATGGTTTAAATACTATTGGCGTACCCCAAATCACCCATACACACTATAGGTACATTAGCTTGTTGACATGAACGACGCCTGAGTTGAAGATATCCAAACTGTCCTTTTCATGATTTGATATGTATGGTTTGCAAGTGATATTTAATTATTATCACATACCATTGAATTAGGAAAAAATCCACACGGAGAAAAATTTATTTGTAAACATCATTGTGTTTATAAGAAAATTTATTATTTTATAGCGCTGGGACACACTCGACATGTGGGATATTTACTGTTTGAAACAGTAATTTTTATGATTTTCGTAGCAAATTTTACTTTTTAAATCATAATTTTCATAATTTTTGTAGCAAATTTTACTATTTGAAATAGTAATTTTTATTATTTTTCAGTAGTCATAGAAAGTTCTATTTCAAATAGTAAAAATCTCATATGTCGAGTGTGTCCCAGCGCTATTATAAAAAATAATATATTTTTCTCCATGTCTGTAATAAACATTATATTGTTA